>BMAO01028994.1:0-144606 GCA_019973975.1 Trichonephila clavata | reverse complement strand
TATATTTTGAAAAGATGTTTTGTAATATCTATTGAGAATATATTATAATTATTTATATAGTACATACAAAATATATTTTTTAATATTTTAGTAAACAGAATTCAACATTTACTCTTGCTATCTATTCTGAGAAGTTCATTTTTTAATTAACAATACAAACAATCATATATTTTTTATTAATGGTATTATTGTTTATTTGGGTGAAAGTCAACATTTATATTTTTAATGGGAAATTAAAGGATAAAACCAGATCCATATACAAAAATAACTTACCTTCTAAGTAAATTCGAGATAATTTTTCAACCACTGATCCCCACGTAGATTCAGGAGAGTTTTCAGGTTATTTCTTTCTAATTCTATTGTTCTTAGACTAGGCATGTCAACAAATAGGTCGTCTGGAAGTGATTCAAGGCTGTTGTCACTGAAATTTTTTTAAATATTAGACATATATACATATATGCTCTTTGTCATAAAAATTGTATCACCAGAAAGAAAAGAAAATAAGAAAACTTTACATATCGTAGGTCTACAGCATGATTGGAAGAAAACATGATTAAATTATTAGGCAATTTTGGGTAACTGGGTTTAATTAGTACTCTGAACTGCTCATCTGGCAGCTAAAAAGGCTCTAACCAGGTTAGGCATTAAGTTTAACTGGCCTTGGATAACAAATTCAGGAATCCATGCTTTTCAAATCTATATAGAAAATGTAGTGACGGAAATGTAGTGTCGGCAGAATCTCTCAGCAACCCATGGCCAAAAGTCATATAGTAAAGTAGGAAACCAAATTTTATGTTTTAACAGATTGATTAAAGCACATTACATGAATATTCCGTTCCTTAAGCCAACCTTTATTATCTTTATTACCTTAAATATTGTTAAGCAAATAAATACAGTAAAAGAAAGCTCTGCAATCATTTAAATAGGAATTGCTTAAAAATATTCTAATTCTACGTATTAAATAAATCTCTGTCATCTCTCAGTTAAAAATAAAATTTCAGAAAAACAAAAGCAAATCAGAAATAAAAAGTTTTGAGTTTTGAAATAAAAAGCTCTCCGCCACTACTCATTAATGCCATATAAAAGTTTTAAAAAATCCATTAAACAGGAAAACGATACGAAGAGCTTTAGAGAACGACACTGCTTAATTTTGAATCGAACAACAAACTGAGAAAGTTAAAATATATTTTGTTATCTACGTTTTTACTCTTAAGTGTTTAAAGATTTCAATTAAACTGCTTCAAATTTGTTCATTTATACTTATTTCAAAATCCTTTGAGGAAACTCATTTTGATATAACAGTTCATTTATTAAGTTGTGTAGTAAATTCTTCATAACTTAATAATTTATGAAGTAAATTCTTCATAAAAAAGTTATCAAAGCTTCGTAAAATTAGTTTGTTTGTCATAAAATAATTACAAAGAGAGTTTCCAATGGATTTCTCTTCCTCTTCTTTTTCTCATATTTTCATCATAAATGTATAAACAGTAAATTTATGTATTGATCTTGTGAAGTTGAAAGTAAAATTATCAGCTTTGTCTCTTTTCTGCCAATATTGTTTGAGGATTATAAATTTCTACTAAAAGAAAAAGAAAAGGAATTGGATATTTTTCTTTCTTTTAAAGTAGACATGGTATCATTATCTGATCTAAATAAATAAATTTAAAAAGGAAAATGAAAAATACAATAACAGAAATATTAATTATTTTTAAGGCATGTTTAATTTCAGAATCCTGTTCGCAAATATATTTAATTTATAATATTATAAATAAAAACCTATATTATTGTATAAAAGGAAAGTATTTATTTGACATTTTTAAAAAACATTGAAATATTACTTTCCAGATATTTATTTAAAAAAATTATTTTTATAATATTATAAATTTTTGCATAATATTATTTTATACATCAGTTCAAATTAAAATTTTTGAAATCAACAGTATGGTACAAGTGTTATATAAGATTGCTTACAGTTTTAACTTACGTTTTAGATTCCAACAGGTAATACAAAAAAGATTTTCATGTGATTTAATTAATTAAAAATTAGAAAAAACACGCGTTTAAAAATCTACTTCGCGACAATATTTAGTAAACATGCTGACATTCCTTAATGCTGAAATATAGGCAATCAAAGGCGATAAAAATCCAAAGCTGTATTTTGGTATTATTTCTGTCAAAGAAATAAATTTTGTTTAAATGAAAGCTAATATTAAAAATTTAAGTATATATTCATGCAACAAATACTACAACTTACTTCATACTAATTGTTCTTAAATTCTCTGCAGGCCTTGGAAACATAGATCTAGATATGGTCGTAATCTTATTGTCCATTAGAAAGATAGTTGTCAATGATGTGAGTTTAGAAAATACTTTATCTTCCAATTTTTCAATCTTGCAATTATCGAAGGTAACAGATCTAAGCATTGGTCCAGCGGAACTTATCCAGTCATTTTTCAAAACCTTTATGTCGTTCTTCTCAAATGTTACTTCTTTCAATTTATTCAGATGTCCTAATGACCACGTGTTTAACAAGTCCTCTTCATCATAGCAAGACAAAAATGTGATTCTGTTTAAATAGTTTTCTTGGCCTAAGAAAGGAGGAGATTCCATGCTTACTGTAGAATGGCTGAACACGATTTCATTTATTTGAGGCCCTTTGAAGGCGTCAGACTTGATCACTCCTGTATCAAACATCCATATAGAGACTGTGGTGAGTTTGTAATCGCTGATTCTGCTCAAGCCATCGCGAATTTGTTTGTTCTCCTGTAAGTAATTGCAGTGCATGGTGGTACGTTCTTCATCTTCGTCGCAATAACAGGATAACTGTCTTCTGGGTGAGGACAATCCGTATTAATAGCAGTAACCTGATTTAAGACACAGAAGCTGAGGACAACCGCTATATACCACCAATGCTCCATATTTCGTTATACCTTTAGGAAAACATAACTACAGTTAAAAACGTATTTATTTAAAGGATTTCATTGACATCAAGAATATTTTCTAATTATATATGTTTTTTCCACTATGGTTTAGCTAAAAAATAAAGGTTAGTTTCATACTTTTACTTCTTCAATGTCTATGTACAGTCAAGAAATCTCCCAAATGAGTAAGGAATCTATTAAATACTCCATTTACATTCTATGGTATGGTAAAAAAAATTAATGTAAAATATATATTTACTTAAGAAAGTAAATTATGATTTAGTTTAAGTTTTTTCGTATTTAAAAGTACCAATTCATGATATGTATGGATTTTAATATATAACGTTTTGACAAAATTTTAATATTTTTCGTGACTAAAATTGGTCATGATTTAAAAGAGGCTTGGAAATGCTAATTTAAGTTATTTATTCAATCTGCAGCAAAATATTTATTTATTACCCAAAGTATTTATGCAGATATTTAGTCTTAAATATTATAAATTTTTGGTTTAAATATTTTTTAATCTACCTTAAAAAGAATTTTCTTATTGGATTGCGTTAATTAAATGTTTGTTTTAAATTTATTTTAGAAGCATAATAAAAGACAAGTATTGAAAATACAAGATCATAATACTAAATAGTTATATATTTTACCTTCAATTTTAGAAGGCAAACAAGAATTTAAAACTATAAAAATACATTCTTGATTTTTAGACTCATTCGGGCTCTAAAAAACTTTTATAGATCCAGCAATACATGATAGGTTTTTTATAGTTAGTACCAGTGTTTTGACAAATCAAAGTTTCTTTCTGAAATAGAAACGTTTGATCCACAAAAAATATCTTATATTGCTATTAACCAATAACAAAACAGCCACACAGTTGACGAGTAACTAAATCAACAAGAAAACTAAATGCTTCACAAATACATTTCTCAGCTCAACATACTCTTTAAAAACTAAAACATATTTAGTAACTTATTAGGAATCTTCATTTTAGGTATCTGATGTCTACAAAAAAACAAAGAGAGAAAAGTTATTAGAATGCGCAATTTACGAGTATTTTCCAAAACCTTTTTGAAAGAAATTTTCTTGGTTTTATCTCATTGAAAAGCATTACATATAAGAAATTTTAATCTCGAGAGAGAGAGAGAATATATTTAATTTTAATAAAGGCAAATATTGAGAAGTGCACAACAACTCAAGTTAAAATTGAAGAAAGTACTCGATTTATACTCAATATAAGAAAGAATGAAAGGAGAGTTTTCCGAAATTTCGAACAACCTGAAATTGGAAAAAAAAACTATGCAATGTCTTTCTTATTTAAATGCAAAACAAAAATTAAATTCTCTTAAAGGGGTAAAATTTTCGAACTGGTGTTTCTACATATTCCCATATTAAATTTGAAATTATTTAACTCAAGTACAACGGGGGACAGTGTATATTTCATCAATGCTTGCATTTCTTGAATTTAAAAGAGAAAAAGATTTTATAAAGTTTTAACAGTAAATAATACTGATTTCTAACTCATATATGAATCCCATACCATTTTTATTGCTTATTTATTGAAATTCTGTATATAAGAACCTATATTTCTCTTGACTTATTTAAAAAAGATAGAATTCAAATCAAAAACCGAATGATTTCTCAAAGAATATCAAAGGAAAACGTTGTTAATAAATTTTTATGGAATTTACATATAACCGGTAATAAGTTAATTAACTTATATGTGATTTCTGAACAGTAGAGAACTATAATAATACTTTTCAGAAATAATGATGATGCTTATTTTATTAATTGAAAGACTAATAAAGGAAATTTTATTTGCCTATTCTTTTTTTAAATTGTTCTCTCAAAAAATTTGAGATTGAAATGACAAATGTTTAACAATAGACTTCTATTTTCAAAATGTAAAAGCCATTTCAAGAAATTAAGTTTCAGTAACTACCTCTCATAAATTTCAAATTGTTCATTATGTTGAATGCACTAGTGTAAAAAATTAATAAACATTTTGTTAAATAATTACAATTGTTACCCAAATTTCAGTTATTTTTTCCGAGAATGGAAACAACAAAAGATGTTTTCCCTTCAGCTTACTTCACTTATATAATTAACTTTAATTATTAATAATATAATTTACAAAGAGAATGTTGATGAAAGAAATACTAATAAATGGAAATACTCAACAATGCATCTGAAACACGAAACAGAATTTTTTTATTTTTTGTGTATGAGTGGAAAGTTTAAGAGGTCTACTTTAAGAGGTATTTAATGTAAAGTAAGATTTATTTTCATACTTCTCTTCTCTGATCTATCCGGAACCCTTGCAAAGGCGATATGTTTCGCAATTCTCTCTTCTACAATTATTATAAACATACTTTATGCACTTAAATGTTCATAAAAAAACTAATTAAGATAATAATGATCAATCCAAAATGTCTTAAATCCGTTCTAAAAATAAAAAAATCATTAATTGTGTCAAACGTTTGTTTGAATTTTTGAACGAATAAGACAGTTATTAGAATACTTCACATCTTTGATTTATAAAGATTATTTTTCATACGTTTTGAAATGCTGTTTTTAAGATTAACTTATGCTAACGTTTCTTTATGAAACATAAATTATTCTTGTTTTTATATTACTCAATCAGCTCTTATACCCAAAGATACTAGCTTAAAAAAATTAAAACGCTACAATTCCCTAACTTAGAATCTTTTGAACTAAGAAACAATAACTTTAACATATAGCGATTAAGAATATATGAGTATATTCAGTACACTTGATATACAGATATATGATGTTTAAAAATTGACTAAAAATACTAAATATTAAGTTTTATCTTGGCTCTTAAAATTCTTAGGTGTAATTCAAGCCTTAATAATTTTTTTTTGTTGTTCTTTTACTTTTTTACATGCACTGTACATTTTAACAACAAATTTTATTAAATTCGTTCTGTTGAAGTTAAAATGGCAATAAATATACGCATTGAAGGTCTTTTAGTTAAAATTCATCATAAAAATGCCTTTTTCAAAGTAAGGAAAAATAATACAACAGTGTTTAAGCTTATAAACCCTCAAAAGGAAATAGGATAAATACAAAATTACTACATGCGGTAATTTGATAATACAGAAAAAAATTAAGTGCCTTCAAAATTTGAAAACACAATTCATCCTATAAATTATAAATTATTTGGTAAAAAAAGAAGCTTATTGATTCGATCGTTTTAAAAATACTCTTTTAAATTGCTATTCCAAGAAAAACTTTCCTTTCACGGGAGAATTTAAAATGATTTTTAATATTTCTTTGTCATTATATACTTTGTATAGATTATTTAAAGTATGTATACATTTTTAAATCATGAATATCTTTTATCAAAATGTTAACTAAATTATAGATCTCTTATTAAATTAGTAGTATTTTTAATAATAGAATTTATTTTATAATGTAAAATTTTGTAAGTTCATGCTTTTTCAGTTAAAACTATTGATTAACTAGAAACGAATTTTAAAAATGAAATTATAAGAATTTATAAATATTATTAAAAAAAACATATTACTATAAAATATCCCTTTTTTATTTTAAAAAATTGCTTTTTACTTTGAGAAAAGTGTAACTTTTGTTTTAGCCTTAAAAAAAGATGTTAATATCTTTTATTCTGCTCTCATAGATTCCTGATCTTAAGAAAAAAGCTAGCTTAAGGTATCCGACAACTTGCGACAACTTTTTTTTTTTTAAAGAATGGAAATATGGGGATTTTTTTGTGGTCTTTAGATTTTTTTAGTACATTTTAAGAAAAATATGCTAAAACTAAAAAGAGAAAAAGAAATTATTGTTACTAAAATGGGAAAAAATTCTTAAAATTTACAAAATATAACATAAAAGTTTATGAACAAATTTTCATTTTTTCAATTCTGATGTGTTGCTATGGTATTCATTTTTGAAATGATCTTCAGCATAAGAGGTATTTTAATTTTTACAAAGACTAGAGCACTTTATCCTAGTTATTATATGAAATTGCTTAAAATAACATTGATTATATTAACATAAGGGACTGTAAATTTTGTAATAAAACAGGGATTGATATAACTGATGGTCTTCTTCACTTGAACACTTCGATTATTATACAGAACATACACAAAAAATTTCAGTTAATTATTTTCAAAACCTTTTTAGCAATCGCTGACCCCATTTGAGCATTTTAAAAAAACACACACATTTCGGGTAAAACGCGTTTTAAAGTATGACATATATATCTTGCTTAATGTAGTGGCATCTGCTTTTACTAAAACACTTGTAGTTCTTGTGTTAATGAAGAGAAAGTAATTAACTTGGTATTTTTATAAAGCTTATAAGATGGTCTATAAAATAAAATCATAAAAATATTTGTCAATTTTTCGCAAAATTTACAGTTTTAGAGTAGTCGGATATCTTAATTTCCACAGTAATGAAAATTACTTCCAAGTTCCCCCACATAGACAAAGGAAATTGTCCAAAAAAAATGAAACTTCACTTAATATTCAAATTTATAATGTGATTATACTATAGCAAAATGTATATAAATTTCCAAAAGAGTAAAATAACTTTTATAGAGCTGTTAAATGCTATTAATTGAAATTTTTTTTCGTCATACGAATGGATAGTTTGCGTGCTGTTTTTGACTCACGCAACCCTCCTTCTTTCAATATGAAGAAAAGAGAGTTATTATTGTTGTAACCTGTTGTATTAGATTTTGGTCTGTCATTTTTTTTTACTGGCACATTGCAATCATTACAGATGTAAAAATCCTCTAATCTTGACTTCTGTATTAAAGAAAGTAATTTTTATTAAGGTTTTTCTATATTATTTGATTTATTTTTATTTTAAATATTTTTTTAATTGTTTGGATATTTTGAAATTTTAATAAATAAAAATAAATAAATAATTAATAAGTTTAAAATAATTAAGTATACTTAAGGAGTTTTTACTTCCTATAAGTAATTATAAGAAGAAACAAATATATGTTATTTTCCTTTATTTATTAAAAGAATTTCTTGAGCGGAATTTTAATTAAGGAGATTTTATTGATTATTATTCATTTTACTCTATTTATATCTTTAAGTCACTTTTTAAAAAAATTCTGGGTACTTTAAAAACCCTTTTCTTTATTTTATCAATTTTATGGTCGTGTGAAGATGAATAATAAGTCATGCACAACCAAGTCATTTTTTAATTCATTTTTCCTTTTGTTTATCATCCATATTTAAGAATCTTTGGGTAATTTGAAAGGTTGAGATTAATGTATTCTAATATAAAATGATTATTGTTAATTTAGTCTGGTTTATGTTTACGATAGTTTTAAGGTTTTTATGTAATTCTTTTTGTTGAATATTTTTTTCTTTGCTTTGAAACACTTTGTGGAAGATTTTCGGAAATTTTTTGATCGCTACAATTCGAGATCTTGTTGCATTATCTTCTAAAGCAGGGGTGTCAAACTCGAGACCCGTGGGCCACATACGGTCCACAATGAGCATTTTTGGGGCCCTGTCAATATACTGGCACACAATAATATGTAATAAAATATCGATCTTTCTTCCGAAACAGAAAAGATAGTAGCAGAGAAGAAATGCCAAATGTCAAGACGTACGTATTAAATGTTTCTTGTTTTTTTATAAATGTTTATTATAATGTATTATTCTAAATAAACCTACGTTTCTATGAAATTTGATTTATAATCTTCTATATTGATTATTATTTATATTGTTTATTTGATAAATAAACCTTGTTTATTTGGCCCAAGTCAGCCTTTGGGTTTGACACTCTTGTTCTAAAGGAACATTTTTTTTATTTATTTACTCACATTCAAGATACTTTAGGAGGCTATAATTTTACAAATATATTAATAAAATCCCAAAATGAAATGTAAAATGAAAAATCTTGAAAACACACTAAGATGTATTAAAATATTTTAGATCCGACTACATCAATATATCACAGTTTATACAAATTTATACAGGTAGTTTAATTCTGTTCAAATATGCAAGTAAATACTTTTATTACTTCATTCATCAGATTTATATTTGGAATACAAACACATATATTTATTTATAGATTAAAATATAGAATGGAATTAAGTAAATAAATCTTTTTATAAGATTAAGTAAATGAAATAAGGATTTTTATATTATTATTCCTATCGAATATCTGAAATGTAAATATTTACTTAGTACTCATCACCCATTATTTTCAAAGGAATAATAATTTTAAAGAAAAGAAATAATATTTTTACAAGCATCAAATAAAATTCATACAATAATTTTTAAAACATACCTGTCTAAAGCACTAAAGTAACCAGATAGTCTCTAGATTCAGATGAATCTGGAAGTGAGATTAGCAAACAAGACTTGCCTAATCTAATAACCAGCTGTATAATTTCACGTCAGATTGTGAGAGATAATACATTGAATTTTTTAAATGGATTCAAAGTTGAAAAATTTTTATCATAAAACTATGGGAACGATTGCAGACTGTATATTGCTAAGCTTCAAATTGTTGTGGATATGATATAAATGTTTCGACCAAACAGAGTATATATCTCAACATCTTAAGCTTCCTGAATTCCATGATATATTTCTGATTTAATTTTATCATTGAGCTTCTCTTTTCTCTCTCTAAGTTTAAATCATTAACATAATAATCTTGTGAATACATAAATTTTTTACTGCAAAAGGAGAAAAGGCCTGAAAAAATTCAACTTATTTGAGATTTTAACAGAAAATATAAAAGTCAGTTATTTATCTAGCGCTAGAGTTTTCATATAAAAATATCAATTCCAATGAACAAATATAAAGAAGAGTCAATAAAAAACTTAAATAAATATGTTTAATTCTTAAATTTAGGGAATATAAAAACACACGATACCATTAATTATACCAGCGTTTATTTTTTCTTCACTAATTGTTCCATTACTCACAATAGATACGCTTTATGTAATAGACACCTTTTAAATATTTTCTATAATTTTGCATCATATTAAAAGCGTGAGCTGAAATAGGCTTAAGACAAGTAGCCCTGTCATAAAACTTTGGACAAGCTCAGGTGAAAATCATTAAGAACCTTTTCACCAACTAAAACAGGAACTGAAACTAAAGTAAAGATTTTAAACGAAGAAATATAACCAATGACCCAATTTATTATAAATTTATGCTATGATGTCAAATTTATATGCTCTTTTATCAATTCCTGAAGTAACAAAAGAGACATCAAATAGTATTTAAAAAGAAGTAGCTAATTTTTTCAAATATCTTAAGCTTTATTCGAATTCAAAACTTATTTATTTACATCATCTTTTTTCCCTTCACTTTTTGCAGTACGGGTACTAATAATTAAAATAATTTTTTTCTAATATTCTGTTTAGCTTAGCAAAACATTTCAAAAAACTAATACCTTATACAATAACATGCTTCTATATTTTTTTAATTATTAACTCAAAAATGTAGAATTGCTTTTAAGTGCTTAATTTAAAAATAAGAAATAAAATGTGTCTCGAAGTGTTTTACAATACAAAAAAATAAATTACTCCTTAATTTATTTTTGTACAAAATTAAATGGGAGTCAATTGTATTTGTGTTAATTTAGATAAAAGTACGAAGCAGACAAATAGTAGCTGTGTGCACTTTAAAAGACATTCAAAAAATGAGACCGTTCCCCGATCAGAAAGTTAATATATCTAAAATGCATAATCCTATAATTTACATTCAGTCACATATAAAATAATTCTACAAGTTTCTCCCGCGTTATTTCATCTTCTCTGAATTTTCATTCCCTATTTCTGGCTTTTCCTAGGTTAATTTAATTATTATATTCATTATTTGAAACAATTCAATATTCACCGTGTTTACATTTACGGAAACAATTATATAATCCTTTCTCTAATACGTAAAAGCAGTTAACAATTCCTCTCATGAAACATATATATATCTAATAATGAAAATTTATCTACATAGCTTTTCTCTTCTGGAGAAATGTCGCTTTCATTTAATTAGTATGTTCATGTATTTCAAATTTCCTGTTTATTATCTTTTGCAAATTACTACTATTTCATATTACAATGCATATTCTTATTTAAATGGAAGTAAAATTTTTAAAATATCGGAGCGAGAGATTCTTTCGATAGAAAACAAAATTTAAGTTAATTATTTTGAATCCGAACAATAATGGGGATTTATTTATTTAATATAAGCTGATTAAGCTTAAATAAATGCCTCATTGTTCATATAAAATACTTGCTAATTTTCAGCTTATGTTTTTAATATCCCAAAATTCATCGTTATGATATTCTTAACTTTGTAACGAGTTTTCACTAGTGTTAGTGTGAGGGTTAGTTGAATTATCAACAAATCCATCTTCAAGAATCAACAAGCTTTTTTTATCCTATCAAGTATTATCAACTTTAGTTGTATCTAATTGGGGGCGAGTAAGTCTTAGCCAACTTTAAATATTTCTGAATTAAGGTAATTATCCATTACTACAGATACTCAGATTGATTCCTTAAAAACGACATACCAGATTCTTGACCCTTTCATGGGATGCACTAACAATTCAAATATAAACTATAATTTAATCAAACGTCAACACGTCCACGTCAAACGTCTTCCTAATCAAATTCAATTAATTTAACTTTATATAGTAGTTCTTTGCATAAATCACGATTCCTTTACAAAAAGAGGTTCTCAAATCAAACCATTAAAAGTATTTTCCCTTGAGGGTTAGTAGAAGGGTGCGAATAGAACTCGTTACAACTTGACTTACATGATGGATTTTTTAAAAATATTCTTTTTTCACAATGTTGCTATTTCTTAGTACTTACCACAAATTTTATGGAAAAGAAATTCGCTTGTTTTTAGAAAAATTTGTTGAAATTTCTCAAGCATTTTCAATTGAATTTTGGGGAAAATCTATTTTGTTTGTTTGGTTTGAGAACCTCATCTTGTAAAAAAAAACTGCGAGCAGATTTAGATTTCTATTTAAAGTTATCTCAAGTATTAAAATATAGAAGAGGATGAAAATGTAATTTAAAGAAGATGAGTTTGCTATTTTAGGGGTAATAGTAATTATTGGAGATTATGTACGTTGTTTTGATTTGAGTCTGGGAGCTAGACTGAAGCTTGCGAGGCTACATACGAGTCGTCTAAGAGCAGCTGATGTCTGGACTAATTCTGGAGTTGAAACCTTTTTTTGTGTCTTTAAACAATCTTTTGAGAGTTAAATTAATCTTTGTGAGGTTTCGAGGTTTATTTCGCTATACTATGACTGAATTAAATAAAAGTTGGTGAGTTTTGAACACACGCACAATTATTCTTCCACTCTCTACAAAAATACTAACTCCGGTCCGTTTCAAAGTATATCGATATCTCCTAATCATATGAAATTTAATTCGATATAAGAACCATTGATCAATATTTGAGTGCTGGAAAAGAAACAGAAGAATTTGATAGTCACATTTTACTAAGCAATATTATGCCGTATAAAACTTTAAAAACTGCATTATGGCTCAAAAGCATGCTCATACAATATTTATATATTGTATTATGCAAATATTTCAATGTAATGAAAAATATGGAATGAAAGGCTTTCAAATTTTCACTGTAAGTGAAAATTTGTATCTCAAATTTGGAAAAAATTAATTAAGGAAAATCAGAAATTTCGAAAAACACTATGTCGTAAAAATTTGTGTACAAATAAACATATCATGCATTTAATATGAGTAATAGAGAATCATTGAGGCTCTTTTTTAGACTACATCGTTGAATGAGTTATCAAAAAGTAGAAATATCTCCAAGAAGTCATAAAAGTACTGAGACCAAAAGTTGAAGTTAAATTCATTTTGTAAATCAACTCGATACAAATGTGGCATTTTAAGTGCTTCGTAAAGGTGGCAAACAATTAAAAAAGGCATATTTTTCAGGAAAATAGAGATAAATCACATTTCTTGAGGATTGAGGACAGAAAAATTAAGAGAATGGCTCTAACAGATATTTCTCTCTCAATCATATGAAAAATTGACCTAAATAATAAAAAAATACGTCATGAAACTGTACGCAGAGGAATAACAGAATCAAATTTTTTTTTTTTAAAGAAATTAATACTTAAGCTTTTTTTGAAACTGTGTCACAAAGACGCAAGACTTCGACGGGAGAAATAGCATATGTATTATCTCGATGAATGGATTAGTGTATTTTTTGATGAAAACAAATGGAATTTGGATGTTCCAGAAGGGCTCTCATTATGTTGGGGATACTTGAGGGCAAATTTCAAGAACATATTCTGTAGGTAACAAGGTAATAATTTACAGATGATATGGGAAAATTTTGGCTACAAATACCGTGTATGCTTCTTAAATAGCATTCAAAATTCAGTAAAGTTCAGAAGACTCATTGGGGGCATTCGTTGTGATTTGATGAGCTCCTAGGAGGTCCAAACAGCGCCTTTGAGCAAGGAAACAAGTCAATACTTATTTCCCGTGTAGTGGCGTAGCTAGGTATCCAAAGGTTCTAGTGCAAAAAAAAACATCAAATCTAAATATATAAATATTTTAAATATACAAAACTACTGTTTCTGTTTACTGTCTTCTCTTTTTTGGTGTTGTTTGAGCTTAAACGCACCACTGGGTTTTTTTTTTCATCCATAATTTTAGTTTTATAACTTATGCAATACAATTCGTATATGCTCGAGTACTTGTAGACGTTAAAAGGAAAAATGTGATGCTACGCTACAAAACGTCGTTGGGAAATCCCTGGCTATTTATTTTTTTTTTTACGGGAGGATTGAAATCACCCACCAGAGGGCTTAGAGGTACAAAAATATCCTTCGAGAAAGGCATGAAATTATACAAAAAATATGCATCAACAAGAAAAAAGAATACAATATTATTATATATAAATATTTTTTAAAAAACACACACACAAACCTCTACAAAAGAGAAGAGGAAAGGGTACAAAGTTACATCAGTCTATTGAGATTTTTGCGAATTATTGAAACAGGAAACTACCTTCTTATGTATCATATTGTTAGTAAAATAGAATTTAACTAGGAAGGAATTGTTTCTTGTGTAGGCTTTTTAAGTTTAATAATTAGTATGGTAAGATTTCTTTTCACGGAACTTGAAGTTTATTTTCAAGTAACAATTTATAGAAAAATGAAAATAATATAGACTTTTCAATAAATAAATTTCGTAACACTAAGCAAACAAAGGAAATAATTTAGGGCGCTAACTTACAAATTCGAAATTACTTTTAACTGAATTGTGATGATTGTAGTTATGTAGTTGTTGTTTTTTTGCAAACATATATTTATGCCTTAAATTTGAGAGAGATTAGAGAGGATTTCTGTGATTTATGAAATGTGAAAAGCTTCGTTTATGTGCATAAACTCTTACGACATCACTGATTTTTTTTTCATAATTTATTATTTATTTTTCATTGAACTTTCTGAATTCAAAACATGAATTTGTTATCAAATTTTTCTGCTTCCAGGAAAGTTCCAAAGCATGATGGTGTACATTTTTTATCTTATTATCTTATGCATAAACTTTGAAATGCCGCGATCTACAAGATGTTAAACGTAGTGTGCCATTTTAGAAATGAGACATGATATTATCCTTGGTATCACTTTTTGTATTTATTTCACATTCAAGTAAGGAGCTTTATATTTTCAATAATGTAAAAAAAAATTGTTCTCTTTTTTTTTTTTTTTAACTTTCATCACATTTTTCCAAGCTTTCTGATCATTAGTTAACATTATCGGCACGGGGAAAAATTTAGTCCAAAAAGTGAAAATGTTTAAAAAATTTTGGGAACCACTCTCTTAAACAATGTAATTACTGCAAAGATTACCTATATACCTAACATGGTGGAAAATTGTAAGTTTGGACTACTATGAATGATTCTAAGAAAATTTCATTAATCTGCTTTTCTTCTATAAGTGATTCAATTTGGATTACAGAATAATGTAATCCTAATTTAATCCTGTTATTGAAGCAAGTGTGCTTTCGTCAGAATTTAGGAAAACTGGTGCTTTATGCAATTAAAAGGAATATAAATAGCCCTTAAGTAAATTATTTAAACCTAAATCTCAGTTTTGAGTGATTATGTGCGACAAATTAAGTTTCTGGTGAATGAAATTTATACCGAGTGAAGTATAAACAATAAATAAGGTGTACTTCAATAACATGATGAATATTCATTTTCTTAGTATTCATAATTTAATATAATTTTAATTTATATCGAAAATATTTATTTCATATCTATCACTCCTGAAATTTCCATGACTCTACGTAAATTATTTCTTGGTGTTGCAATTTCCTTTTTGGGGAATGTAAATAATTCTAGTTCATAAACGCTAATAGCTGAAACCATAACCATCAAACCATCTCTTGCATTCTCTTCAACTTGAATTCTATTTAAATTCTTTTGACATTTCATTCGTGATTTATTTGCCTGATATCAATTACTTTAAAATATAATACGTGATATTCGAAATTTTCTTACTCTAACATTCATATCCCTCTGAAGTACACAATAGACCTGAACAGAACGCCTTAAAAATTCTGATTATAAACACACAAAAAACCTTCAGTGTAGATAAAGCATATTATAATGTGTACCCGAAAGCTTCTGTAAGGTAGTTCGATTCAAACGAAAAAGACAGACTGTTCTAACGATTCTTTTGTTTCTCATATAGTAAGCACTGTAGTTAAAATCGAACAGAAACGGCTACTTTCTTATAAAAATCTGTGGATTGTTGATCATGAAGGCATTGAGATAAGATAAGAAAAAATTATTATTGTTGTCATACTACTAGCTACTATCATATTTATAAACTATTCAGTGAAATTTTATTCTGAATGAAAGGAATATATTAAATTTTAATCTGCTACCACCGAGAGAGAAAAAGAGCTTTAAAACAATTACATTACATAATACTGAGAAAAACAGAGCTAGCACAATGTTTCATTATGATCAGGATTCTTACATGTTATAAGTGGACGTGTTGTGGATACATAATCAGGATATAGGATATATGATAATCTTTAGTTGAGCCGTATTGTGTATACAGTTTACTCTCAGAGCATACATTATTCTCTACCATTTATATCGCAATTTGAAGAGGGATTTGAGGGATTTTTAGTTATAGGTTTAGAGGCTTAGGACAAGAAACATGTCTTGAAACCATAAGGTCATGATGCTCTGGGGATGTAATATTTTATAATACTTAGAAATATGCTGCATAACTCATTTGACAGGAAAAGCTAAGTGTTGTTTCTGAAATGAAAAATAAACAAATATAAGGAAATTTTCTAAGAAAATAAATTATACATTCACATTTTAAAAATTTACGCTATATTACAATACAAAGGTATAACTTTTGGGCAAAATAAATGAACAAATATATCCAAAAATATAATAAATAGCAATATTATTTTTTGGGAAAAGTAAAACAAATCAATTCAAGTCCTGCATATGAACCAAAATAACCACAACACATTATCCTGGATTAATATAAAAGAAAAAGTTACAACCTTTTTTTTCTTTCCTATTTCTACAACTTATTCTGCTTTCTATGCTTTTTTTTAAATTTAGCTTATTTGAGAAAGTTTCAAGAAAGCTGGGCCTACTATTTTTATGAAACACAATATTAAACTATTACAAGACGTGGTTTCTAACTTTTTTAGCTTTCTTCAGACCAGGATAAAATTTCAATAATAGAGAAATTAAGTTTTACTTATATATATATATATATATGAGTATATAAAATTTACGCTAAGCAGAGTTATCCTCCGAGACTTAAATCATAATTAAATATGCACGCAAATGAGCTTAGAATTTTACTGGATGGTTAAATTTCGTTAAATTAATCACCACATTGTACCTTTTACGGCATTGCTTAAAATGAGTTTTCATTTATGGTAGGGATAGAAAATGTAGGCTTCACCTGAGTAAGGGCATTAAAGATGAAGAGTCAAATGCATGCGTGTTTCGCTGTACAGGAATTTATGAATAATTAAAGCTAAAAAGCACTCTTCACATATTCACATAAGACTATTATAAAATGAAAAGCTCATAAATGGGCATTTTAGTTTGCAGAAGGACTTAACGTTAATGAAATAGAAGTAACAAACCGAGTAGATGTAATTCATTTGAAATAAAAAGGAGAAAATAATTATGTTTACTTTTGTCTTCTGTGTTAATTATTTTTATATTTTATTCCGAGTAAATTGAATGTACTTAAAAGGGCTATTTCTTTTAGCCCCGATTGCCTGTGTTTTGGAACTGCATAATAAAGCTACCTTTTTTTCTCAACCCAGAACTAAGCCAAATTGAATGAGTGCTTAATGAATTGCAAAATAAAAAAGAATGTAAGGTAATTTCTTCTGAAGTAATAATCAGATTATTATGTGAAATGAGCAGTCTGTCAAGTTTTGTTTTATGAGCAAACAAAACATTATTTCGCCTTCGGTAATAGCACTTATTTTTATGTGCATTACAGAACACGAAACTGTTCCTATTCATATGCTGAATACTGCTAGAAACAAACATAAAAAAAACATAAATGGCTGTATTTTTCTGTTGCTGTGAAAACTTTGTTATAAAATGATATTTAATAGGAAACATACTATAAAATCATTGCATAGGGATGCGTTTATTGGTGAAATGATTTTATATTTCTATACTTTCTAATTTAAATTTTTAAAAAGTCTTTTGAAACTTTTACGAATCAACCGAAAATTTTAATTTAATGCTTTCCAAATTGGTATTTCAGAACTATTGAACGCAAGCTTATCACATTAATCGAGTTGCAGGAAAGAAGGGTCGCAGATTCACGTCTCTTTTCATTAAACTAATGGGAAAAGGGTCTCTGATTTCATCATCTTTATATAGCGAATTGCAGAAACAAAGGAAAGTAAGTACCATTTCAGGTATCTTCATCGAAAATTTAATTTTCAAATTAAGCGATTAATCAGGAATATATTTCGTTACGCAATGTTGGTAACATAATGTCCCTTTATGTAGTTCTAATGTGTGGAATTGCTGTAAAATCCTGTGTATAGCGCGATACTAGAATTTCAAGCTGGGTTTTTTTTTAAATTTTTAAGTACATTCGCCGTATAATGCGCACCTCTTTTTTTACGAAGAACCTAAAATGTACGTGCGCAATGCTCTTATGTTTTATAGTGATTTATTTGAGGTATTACTTCAAACTTTAAAAAAAAAAATAGTATACTTCTAGAACTACAACTCTTTAACTTCATAAGGAATGTCATTTCTTTTAAATAAACAGTATTTCGATGTATGTAAAAATCTAAATTTTTTTTTTTTTTTTTTTTTTTTTTTTTTTTTTGTTAAAAGCGCACGTTGTACGCCAGATGTTACTGTAGATAAATGTAAATTTGCATACTATTTTAATGAAAATTTATTCATTTTGAGCTTTGTGGATTTATGTAGATAGCACAGAATTAGAAAGAACCTATTTTTGAGACGAGCGTAACTATTAGCATACTAATAGTTCTTTAAGAAAAACAGATAGTTGGTTAGATCTGAAACTATCTAATCAGTGATCATATAATTTTCGCAGAAAAATTCTAGAACCAAAATCTTATTAATTATTTATTATTTTATTTAAAAAAGACATGTATATGCTATTTTATATACAAATGTAAAATGTAAAAAAGATACCTATAGTAATCGAAAAAAAGTGTATGAAAATATATTTTGAAATCCCACACACACACATGGTGTGAATAAAGCATAGAGTTTTAGGTAGTTTTTAAAAATGCTCGAGAATTATCTTGCAAATAACTGCAAAGCAATAGTCCCTTAGCTTAGATTTTAATTTCGTTTCGAAATTGTATCCGATAAATGACCACAATTCCCTTCATACTTACTTCTACAATCGTAACATCATTTCAGATCTCCGATGCAATTCCTCTCCGAATAACAAACGTCAAATCTTTTGATGGTGGAAACCATTCAGCATAGATTTTCAATTTACAATGACTCGGGGGAAATAATTATAAGCCTTTAGATCGGGAGAGCGTGTAAACCATAATCTGAAAATGTTTCCCGGTTCCTCTATTTCAAGCCCTGATGACCTTTCACGGTTGTTCTCTCTCAAGTTCTAGTGATGTGTGATTATTTTCTTTGAGAGTTAGTTTAAATTGAAAGTTTTGGTTGTAAGACATGATTGAAGATTTTAACCTATCATATAAATAAAATGGAATCCCAAATCCAATATATTAGTTTACGAAAACAAGAATAGTTTTTATATATTATTTATAAAAAAAGTTATGAAAAAAGAAATAAACCATTATTCGGCGCATAAGGAGATTAAGTTCAATTAGTAATTCAAAATGATTAATGCAATTATTTTTAATATGCGTATTTAATTATAGCTTACAGAAATTTTTCAATTAATGCTTTCGTCATTGTTATATACTTACGCATATGTAATGATCCATTACTTATAATAATTATGCCATTTTATTGCGTGTCTTTATTAATTATAAGAAATCTTATAATTGATCTCGTTTTTTTACTTGAAATGTTAATACATTGACTTGCATTGGGGTATCTTTGCATATTAATTTTTTAATCACTACTATAAGAATTAAAACCATACACCTTCTTACGAAAGCATTTTTCTATTTTATAACGAGCCCTCATTTATAAAGAATTATGATTTTAATAATTTGCTCAATATATCGAATACTTTTAATGCAAAACAGTTTCAGTTACTTTTCATCTGATATTTACACAGTTTTTGACTCATGTTTCCTACAGTTTATAACAATTTTTTTATTGTTATCAGAGAAAAATTCCAGGGAAAATAGTGAAGATATATTTAGAATCCATTATTTCTCTCTCTTGGCTGCGTTACTTTATATTTTATTAGCAAAAGCTCAGAAAATGTAGATATTCCTGCGTTAACTTCCACATTTTAATTTTACACTGTAGCAAACGATGAATTTTTTCACTCATTTCAAAATGACTCATTTTTCCTTTCTAAATACTTATCATTGAAAGGAACTTATACATACGAGAAAAAGTCAAAAAATAAAGGAACTTTTGCAGTTCTCTTTTCAAGCCTTGGTAACAGCGCTAGTAACTAGCGCTAATAAGGGGTGGTCAGCAACACTTTCGCACAACGTGTCACTCGTCTTCCCGCGTAGTCGTTGGAGTGTAGTAGACCGTTCAACATGGCAGCTCTTTTATCGATTAGCACTTAGGAGGAAAGAAGGGCAGTGATTCCTTTTTGTTTCCGAGTCATCTCTGTACCCCCTACACACCCTGTAAGTTTGTCAGTTTGGTAGAGAATCACCCTGCATATATTGTTACGAATTTTGTGAAATGAATACTTAAAAAAGGGTAAATAATTTATATCTGGATTTATTATACGTTGATATTACTCTCTGTTGTACATATGTTATGCTAACATTGTAATATTCGCAATCAATGTTGTTCCTTACTTTATAAAGGGGATTCAATGGAGGCGAAATCCTGGCGATAGAACCAAGTCTGCATCATTTTTGGCGACCATGTTGGCGATCGTGTTGACGATTTGGCGATCATGTTGGTGACTTAGATATCCTGTCAGTGACTTGGCGATCATGTTGGCGACTTGGTAACCATGTTGGGGACCAATTTTGGTGAGTTCGGTACCATATGGATTCTTCTGGAAATTACTGGAGAAATCAACTAATATCGCTATCCATGACGTAAGTGAATTTTTCTCGAAAGATCCATGAGCCCTGTAAATAGGTATTCTCTCCCCGAAATTGAGTTAGTCTTGTTTTGACCGTTGCAGAGTAATATTGATGTAACCATGAAGAATTAACCAGCGATTATTTATTACTTCGGTTGTCAAATAGGACGTGAATAATCGTCAGCATACTTGTATTTTAGACACTAATAGTTGTGTCTGAAGGTGTGAAGACCTTTTGAGATTCTTTCTGAGAATATTGCTACTGTATCCCGTATTTCAATTATTGTTTTTCGACACTAAATTTCCATCGCTCCTGAAGAACTGTCTCGTTCTTTGCGACTGATTGCATAAAATCCTCGAGCCCGCTCTACGTAACAATATATATATATCAAATACAGAGAGAATACATTAAAAATTATAGATGTGCGTATGCATGTATATATGATATTAGATACTCTCTCTCGAGAATGACGAATAAAATAGGTTTTTTTTTATATTTAACTAAAAGATTCATAGCGCCCACTTTTAAAAGGTATAACAAGAAACAAGTTAAATAGAACGTGAATAAATAGAATAGTGGACAGAACGCGGAAGAAACAGAATCAATAGAACAGAAATAACTTATTTATAAAATGCAACTCTAAATGTAAGAGCGAACCTCAAATTTACTCATCGTAAAAAAAGGGATTTTTGCAGTTACTTTTTTTGCTGCAACATTTTCATATTTTTTGTGATGTCATTTAAAGTATGTATGTGTTTCATGTTGTTCTAGTTTGATGTATATCAAATACATCAAACAAATCTTTTGTACATATTCATCTCTAGAATTTTTAAATCGGGAACAGTTTTTTATTCGTCTTTAATACTTCCAACACTCTTAGGAATATTTTTCAATTCATAAAAAGAAAATGCATGTCATCTACCTCTCAAAATTACATTAAATT
The DNA here is from genome assembly GCA_019973975.1 of Trichonephila clavata. Classification (NCBI taxonomy): domain Eukaryota; kingdom Metazoa; phylum Arthropoda; class Arachnida; order Araneae; family Nephilidae; genus Trichonephila; species Trichonephila clavata. The sequence continues at coordinate 123,008 of BMAO01028994.1, read as the reverse complement.
CTTAACTAATCAAATTTATCTTAATAATTATGGTACCGTATCGATAATAAAAACAACATAATCAATGTGTATTTTTATTTATAAAACATTTTAAGATTCATAAACATCTCAATTCAAATCTTTTTCCTTTAACGTCTTCAAAGATTTATGCTTCAAATTTTCTGGAGAAGCACACTCGCCATAGAGAAGGACAGGCTTCGTTTCGCTAGCGAAAATCCATTTCAGAGAACGGTCACATTCCAGAGCATTTTCTGTAATTAATAAACAAATTTTTTTTATTAACGTATTCATACAGTCATTGAAATACATTTAATGCAATTATTTTGAAATAGAGTAACAGAACTGTTAAATATGAACAAATATGTACTAATATATGCGATGAATCCTCAGCCCTTTATGTCAGTTGGGTAAACATCCGGCTCAATACTTTCAACCCACCTCCCGCAAAACTATATACTTGGCTCCTTCTCTCTTACCACGTGCATGAATTTCACTCTATGGATCTACCGACGCCTGTTATAGTGCGCAAGCTGCAGTCATGTCTTAGAATACAGAACGATTCACATTGACTCATTGTAATAAACTTAGATACGGTTAATGGCAACGAAATAATTAATCAATCATATCAGTCCCAAGCACCCCTGTTAAAAACACTCCAAGTCATGTTATGTATGTGTATGTCATATTCACACATATATCAATATACTGTGGTCGTGACTCAGAATTACGAATATATTCTGTTTGCCAATACTTCTCTAGCACAATTTTAATGAAACAAAATCAAAATAATCTTCCACACTTCAGTCAAAATACTTGAAGTCAATGAATTTCCTAATTTCTAATGATAATTATTCAAATTATAACTTATAAGAACTCTCGTATTAGGTATTTTTTCCTGACGTTCAGTATAGCATATGTATACCTTTGGTACAAGTTAGTGCTATAAATTTATTAAACAATAACTCGGGGAGTGTTTTTCTTTCATGTTTAAATACTTACTGAAGCTACCAAAGAATATGTTACAATTTGCGTTTTGTAAATTCTGTGAGTATTGCACACACAAAATACAGAAGTATTTTTGTACAAAACTGCTTGTACCAATGTGAATTCTACTTATACGTATGTTCTATAAATAGATAGTTCATGTTGTGTTAATTCATATTTATGACTTTTTATAAGATCCCAGAATTTTCTCGTATTTACTCAAAAGATTAATTGAAAGATTTAGTTATTCTTGAATTATAGAATAATTGATACAGACTTCAAAACACTGCACCTTAAAAATTCCAGTTACGTATGATAGGGATTTATATTTTATTCATATGCAAAAGAATTTTACTTATAGATAATTGTGATTGTCACTAATTCATGTAAAAAAATTAATTCTAATAGAAATTTGCTTTAAAGCTTTACATAAACTTTAATTGCAGTTTCATATAAAGTATGAAGTAGAAAAAGTATTCAAGCTTGAAATCTTCAAATGAAGGAATTATAAATTTTAAAATCACGCTTCAAGTTAATTAAAACCTTTCAAAAATCCCAAAATACAAATTAAATATGCTTTGAAGCTTCAACATATTAAATTAAAGTAACCGTAAGTATAGTAAAAAAATGAATAAGAAAAAGCCAGAATTTTTATTCCTAGATACAATCTTATTTCATACAAAAAGCTGTTACGTATTTTCACACACAATCTAGCTTTGTTTCTTAATAAAATAACTTATTATCTTAAAAATGCTGCTTTGTTAGCATGCTATAAAACTTTTAAGACGTGTTCACTGAATATTTTTATTACCTCATAACCAAGCCTTATTAGGCACGCATTTCAGAAATTCTGTTCTTTTATATTCTTTTTAAATCATTCTTTAATATTCAGTTTTACTCTAGGGAAAGCAAAATTATCAATCAATAATCCTGTAAAATTCCAATAGACTTGAAATAACCATCCGGCTCTTGTGAAAGAAAAACAATTAAGAAAGTTCTAAAAATATGTGCATCGCAAGATTAACATAAAATGCATCTTTTTTGCATTAAATTTTTTTAAAAAGTGCTGCCTTGTAAAGTTTCCCAAATCCCTTGACTTAGAAACCCCTTTTTCGAGAATCTAGCTAAATTAAAATATATATCCTTTAAACACAGTTCTTTAAAAACACTTTTTCACACTTTTCTTTAAAAACACTTGTGAATAATTCTTGTATTGTTAAAGTACTTTTGAGGTGTTTTTAGATTAAATACATCTCGAATTAAAATAAAATCAAGCATTTCTTTTCTCTTAAAATTTATTCACCAATCCTCAGAGATTTCTTTTTAATAGCGTTAATGTGTATAACTCATGTTTCTACTTTTTTACGGCTATTCAATCTAATTTTAACAGATATTGAAGTGGTCTTTTTAAAGCTGTGGTCGGTCACCAAACTTATAAAGCATTTTAGCTACAGCATCATTTTTAAATCCTACTTTGACCTACCAAACAAAAGAACTATCACCTTTTTTCCAAAAAAAAAATTCTTACATTCGTTTTTTGCCTATAAATTTACAGTTCTAGTGAATTTGTAATAAATTTTAATTAAATTGTATGTAACAAAAAGAAATGAAACTTGAATTGTTTACAGAAAGAAAGTTTTAGTGTAGTTAGTAATTAATAACAAATGTAATACAGCATATTTTTTACCAGACTTATTAACTTTAAGGAGAAGGATTGACGTCTTTTTGTGTGTATCACCAACATGTTCTTTAATTTTGGGAGAATAGGTAAGGGCTGTTATTCGAATACAGTTGTCCAAGTGTTCATAAGCAAATCTGTTTCTGTATTTGTTTTTAGTAAATTTAATACCGAAAAAAAGAAATCTCACGCAGATACGCAGAGCTGAACATTGTCGTCACTTTGAGACAAACCTGGACTAAAATTGGTATTTTTTTAGGAACAAAAAGTCAAATACTTTCAGAGCTTGAAGATAGTGATTTTACTGATAAAACATTTTGAAAATCAATCATTACCAACACCACTGCATCATTGCCATTTTGAAAATCAAAATACTCCATGGCATATAAGTAAAGAACGCTTCAGAATTAATCTCTGTAAAATGTTAATAGGAGCTTTAACTATCTGAGGCGATTAAAAAATAGACATTATAGGAAAATTTCAATACTCAAAAATTTAAGTTATAAAAAAATATATTTATACCTGCTCAAAACTTATGTTCCCCCGTATACTACTTAATTTTTTAATAATCTTGATTTATTATTTACACTTATTTTTTTCTTACAACTATAAAATAATATTAATAATTCCTTTTTACCTTCACAAAAAAATTTCTTGTACGATATTTTTTTCAATAGAAGCAAAAAATCACGTAATTTATTTAAAATAATTTAATTAACTATAATCATTCTTAATGGATATATAATCTAATACTGGAAGAGAATAATAGCACACAAGCAGATCGAAACGTGATTTCTTCTTGCAGAACGTGACTCCTTAACATAAAATAACGTGACGTAGAAGGCAGAAAAGTACCTGATAAATCCAATTTGGAAAGTTGCGACCACATTTCGGACCAAATAGGTTTCTCCAATGTTGTTAATCTATTATTCACCATCTCCACGATACGAAGATTTGGCATTTCTGTGAAGAGGTCGTAAGGCAGAAATCGCAAGCGATTCTGGCTAAAGATAAATATAACATTCTATTTGAGTTTGTACATGTATAAAATAAGAATTTAATGGCATTTCACATAATTATGAACCTTTCTCTAACAGTGTCTGGTTGAACAAATTTTTCATTAAATTATCTCCTCCAAAAATGAGTATTTTATTGTATTACATAGCTCTAGATTGATTATGATTTCTGCAATCATTTAAGCTTAAGAAGAATTAAATAAAGTGTAATTTTAAATTTATGTATAACTTTTATGAATAATAATAGTAGTTTTTCCTATTTGTTTTATTTATCTTGCTAAGTTGTTCGGGAAAAACTCAATTACTCCTAAAATGCTTCTGAAAATACTAATTTGAGAGAGTTCATCTTCAAATCTGTACAATATTACAGAGTATTTGTTGAATGTCACTAAGCTTTGTAAAATCATTGCATACTTTTTTCAGCAATTTTAAAATTTTTTCAAAATATAATAGAAATTTATATTCTTTTCTTATATGCTATGCGAGTTTTCTTAAGTACTGGAATATTTTCAAATTAATTATTTTTATTTCATTATATTATTATTTTCTTAAAAGAATTTAATTATACTTCATTTTTTTAATTTCTTATCAAAAGAAGAATTTATTTTAAATTGATTCTAATAAATAAAGGGGAAAAGTCACATAAATTATACCTTACATAAATAATTTTTAATAATATCATAACATATATTTTTAGACAAAGCATTTTTTTTCCCAGACAAATCGTTACGATATATTTTCCAAACATTTCATGGCAATTTTGAAAAACTTTACTATAAATAATGTTTTAAAATATATAATTTAAATTGCTGTTATAATTTAAAATTAATAGTTATGAGGTAGATTACGTTTTTTTATAGTAACTCTTCGATTAAAGGCTCCACACAGTTATGTATTTATTATTGATTGTATTTTCCACATGATTTTACAAACTTTTTATCACAGAAAGCAAAAATCTTTCCCGTAACCAGATGATACTGTTATTTTATTTCACGAAAAGAAATTTCACACAATGTAAACTGTAATACCAAAATTTTGTAAATATTTATTTAAGAAATTTTTGCCAAAAAGTATGTAAGAATATACACTCATGGACAAAAAAAATTAGGGCACCAAGAAATAATTGCGGGAACGTAACGAAACTTGGCATGAAGGTACATGTCAGGGAGGAATGCAAATGATTAGGAATGCAGCGTGATTGCGCATTACGTATAGCTGATATAGGGCGTTTAACGTCGTTCTCCGTGGAGTATAAAACAGGTAACCAAAGTTTGTTTGAGTGTGCTGAATCGTTTACAAAGGAAGAGCTGAGATAGATATGCCACTATGCCCTTTTCGGAGACAATATGAGCAGCTGTCGCAGTTTGAGAGGGGGAGAATCATCGGCATGATGGAAACTGGGTGGTCGGCTAGGAGAGTAGCTCGTCAATAAGGCCGCTCTGATTGTGTTGTGAGGAGGTGTTGGGACCAGTGGATCCTAGAGATGTCATTTATACGAAGACAAGGCTAAGGACGCCCTCAACAGATCAGTCATCGAGAAGACCGCCACGTCGTAAGAAATGCACGCGTGCAGCCAACTGCTTCATCGGCCGCCATCAAACGCACAAATAGTACCTTCACTAAGGGCCCCTGTGTCTTCTCGAACTATACGAAGGTGCCTGGCTGAAGGACATTTGGAATCACGGCGTCCATTACGTGTGCTGCCCTTGACGCCCACCAATCGACACCTCCGTTTGGAGTGGTGCCACGCACGAGAAAACTGGACTGCAGCGGAATGGAACCAGGTCGTCTTTAGCGACGAATCCAGATTCAAACTCAGCAGTGATGTCAATCGTGTTCGTGTGTGGAGACCCCGTGGTGAACTCCTCAACCCTGCCTTTGCTTTACAGAGGCACGCCGCTCCCACAGCTGGTGTGATGGTATGTGTTGCCTTTGCCTACAATACACGGTCACCTCTAGTATTGATCCGTGGCACCATAACAGCCTAGTGGTATGTCCATGACATCCTGCAACCACATGTGTTGACACTCATGCAACGGCTCCCAGGAGCCATTTTTCAACAAGACAATGCTCGGCCTCACACGGCAAGGGTGTCACAAGACTGTATCCGCACTGTTACTACCTGCCTGATCCCCAGATTTGTCTCCAATCGATCATATCTGGGATCATTTGGGATGGCGAGTTGGGCATCCCACGAGTTTGAACGAACTAGAGGCAAGGTTACTGCAAATAGGAACGAAATGTCTCAAGACATCATACAGAACTTGTATGCCTCAATGCCCGATCGTATCGCATCGTGCATTCGCGCTAGAGGGGGTTCAACAGGGTATTAAATCCTCCGTTCTTTTGCCTTTTTCTCTTTGATTTTCTAATCATTTACTTATATCAAAGTAGTTATACGTATGTAAAATTTCGTTTCATTTTGACGATTCCTTCTTGATGAGCTAATTTTTAGCGCGTTTTTCACGTAGTGGAACAAAAGCGCTATTAGAACGCAAATTTCGTCTTCGTTCCATATTTTGTCGTACCTTTTTCTCAGCCAATAAGCAACCAATTGACCTCGGGTTTTTGGCATTTGGTCGCATTTGTGCCCTAGATGAGCCGAATCATATTTAAACTTTCCCATAATTTTCCCGAATTTTCCTATAAATTTTCCTGAATTTCGCTAGTTTTGCTTTTTTATAGTGCTGATGCAGATTTGTGTCATTATTTCTTTTCAGCTCAATAGTAGTACATTTAGAGGAGTGGTACAGTACACACTACTTTCTGTTAGTAAAAAGTTCATTAGTTGCATTATTGTAAAATACAACATGTGAAAAACGCGCTAAAATTACTCGGCCATGTCAATGATTGATATCTTGTTTTGTCCATGAGTGCAATTACTTTTAATTTTGAACTATTGATTATATTTTAATTCAAAGGAATTTAAAAGTTCAGATCATACTAAATTTTCCTTTTCCTTTCTAACTGTTATGTACTTCGGTACATAAGTTTTTGAAAATTGCCATGAAATGTTTGGAAAATTTAGTATGACGTACTGTTACACATTTTGATCTGTCTTCTATCAATCTGCCTAACAATGTAAACAAAAGGATATTTAAAATATATCCTGTAAGCAAAAAAAAACGTATAAATAAATAAGTTAATTTGTAACATTATTGAGAGAGAGAGAGAAATCTGAGAAATTTCCCGACCACTAATTTAGAAACGATGCTATTTTAGTACATCTTTTATAGTAAACGTATTTTAAATCGTTTTTTTTCTTCAGCAAGACAACGAATTAAGTTTTAACTGAATATATATAAATATATATATATGTATATATATCTGGTATCATAATTTTACAATATATGAAGAGTAAAAAATAATTACTTTAAGCTTAAGGATCGCAGGGAAGATGCTGGACTAGGGAACATGCTCCTCTTCAGTGCTGTCAGTCTGTTTCCATCCAAAATCAAAAACATAACATTTTTGGCTTTGACAAAAACATTATCTTTCAAAGTAATAAAGTTGTTGTTTTCCAGAGACAGAGTCCTCAAGGAATCTGGTGCACTTGTCAACCAGTTGTCCTCAAGTGTCATGATGTTATTCTTATCTACAATCAGCTCCTTGAGTTTAGTAAGATGTCCAAGAGACCAAGATCCTACAGGATTTGTCTTGTTGAAAATAGCTCGCAATTGTATACCAATTAGATACTCTTCCATTCCAGCAAACTGAGGGGATTCGAGGGTAATTGTTGAGTTTTCAAACATTATCCTTTCAACAGCAATACCCTTAAAAGCATCAGACTTCACAGGTTCCAAAATTCTGTTCATGAAGAAAGACATTCTGTACATTTTATGTTCTTTCAAACCTTTTACAGATTTATATATTTGATCTGGCTGCCATAGATGGTTACAAAAAAGCATTGGGTCATTATCTTCTTCTTCACAGTAACATGGGAAAATGTCTACCGGCTCAGGACATTCATAATTAAGTGCTATAACGGACAATGCTACAAAAGCAAACGAAACCACTGCTTGAATCGCCAAGCTATGTCCAAAACGAAACTGAAATGAATAAAATAATTATATTTTAATTTACATTGGGAATTATTAAGGAACAGTATTAAACATTCCTCACCCACTAAACTTTAATTTTCATATACATATTTAAGAGAAACAAATTGGAAGAGAAGCATAAAAATAAGTTCAAATATGCCTTTAGAAGAGGTTTGCATGATTAAGTAATATTTTTAACAATAACTACACAATCACATAAAATACGTTAGATCTAGGTCAAAAGCTCCTCGTACTTTCTTTCTTTTACTCATTTTAACAGACTTTTAGTATATTCCAGAGAAATATCTCGATGCTTTTTCTATAATTGAAACAAGGATTTTTATAACAGACAAATAATTTGATATTCGGTTGATGAAAGTTGTCCAACGAGATGTTTATTCTTAATCGCATCACAAGTTACTTCAAAACTATAATCATTGGAATATATTTTTATTTATAATTTTAATTTAAAAATGACATTTTATTTATTAACATGTAGTACGTAAACTTGAATAAGAGCATTGACATTCGGAAGCATGTTTTAATGTAAGTAAAATCGAAGATATTTTTTAACTTCGAATTCCACTTGAAGCTTAATTTTATTTTCAGCATCCAAATATGTGTCCTTGTGTTAAAGGAATATATTCTATTTGAATATGAACTTTAAATTATTTATGATTATTTGAAATTACTGATGTTCAAGATCTAGGTCTGCTAGAAATACATTCCTGAATCAGAAGATTTAAATCAATCTTTTAGAATAAAATAAAGGAGATTATCCAAAGGTAATTTTAGATGACGGTTCATAATTTTTAAATGCGTTAATTTCCTTTAATTCATCAGAAACCACTTCGATATCTGTAAATAATTCAGAAAAATATTGGAAGAATAAGGATCGAAATATTATTAGTTTTAATTTATATTTAAAATTGAGGAATGAGTATTTTTGATGAATATAAAATGAAGTTGAAATACACAGAAGGAATATTGTTAAAACACTATCATTAAAAAATATTGCTTTTTATAATATTTTAGAAATAAAATAATTTCTGTATCAGAATAATAAATCAAAAAGGTCCCAAAAGTTTTTTTCTTTTTTTTAAAAAAAAAAACTAGTTTTTCTCCTCAAAAGTCATCTACTATACTTTCATTCAATGAGTAGTTTTCTGTTTCTTTTTTGTTTTGTTTTGACATTTTTTTTTGTTTGTCTATAGTAAAATTTTCAATTTAATATTATATTGAATGTAAGAAATGAATAAAGAAGGAACTTATGGTTGTAATATATAAATCAATTATGTATCCATTTATTTTTTCATAATTATTTAAATTTACGATAAGGGAAGAAATTCGGGGAAAGAATGTGAATATTATGTGTACATTCCCGGTGTTTTCATTATGAAAATGATTTAGATATATTTGGTATCACATTGGATCATTAAATTCAGAATGATTTTTTTTTCATGAATTGGATTTTACAGTCAGACAAATGCCGAAATTATAGTTTCGTCGTCTAATTATAATTAGTTCTGATTTTAAATTCGGAAAACTTCTGAATAATATCTTAATTACCACACAAAAGTTTAAAATATTACCCAAAAGAAACAGCTTATTAATAATGGACAACTTTTTCCCAGAAGAAAAAGAGAATAGATTATAAATAATGTAAGATATAAATATACCGTATAGTTCTGTTTTTATGGTTAGATTACAGGTTAAAGGATTTTTTTAATAGTATAATTACTTTTTTATTAATCCTATCAATGAAATTTGAGTTTCAAAAACACATAATTTAATAAAAATTCCAAAGAACGCATAAACTCTCAGATTAGAGTTGAAAAATTATTAAATGAAATATCAAAATTCAAAATCCATATTTTTCTTCATTCGTTCATATATTCTTTCTTCATATAAATTCAGTATATTTTTGTTACGGAAAAAAATTTAATTCACGTTTCTTTGATCAAATAACTGTCGTTGAAGAATTTATATAAAAAAAAAACATTTTAACTGTTTAAAATGAGAACTTAAAGTTCACTGATTGAGAGGAGCTATATATATATAAAAGTAGAAATAAAACCTTGATAGATTCCTACACGTCTATTTCTATTAAATTTTAAAAGCAAAATCTGAATATTTCCCTCTAAGCCAAACCAAATAGTTTAAAGCTGCGAATTCCAACAAACATTATGTTTGTTTAAGTTGAGAGCTCTACGTCTGCTGATAGAGATTCTAAGAATAAAATAAATACTCATCTGCCAAATAAATACATCTCTTCCCTGTGAAGTTCCGGAAGATGAAAATATTTCTATTTATGAACCCGAATATTTTTATTCTAGATGAACTGAGTAACTAAGATCTAGCACATTTCAATTTCCGGTCAATGACAGACGTCAAATCTTTCAATAACTTCAAAAGGAGGTTAAAAATGAAATTAAGTGATTCTTGACATCAAACGCTAAAAATGGTTTTTAAAGGAATTTTTGATGCAAAAGTTATACATAATATTCCTAAGGAATCTTACCATAACTAATGGTGTTTCATAAAACATCAGCTAGTATTCAAATTAAATCGCTTAACATTATAGACAAAATTTAAATGACTTAATGACATTAAAAACTTATTGATTCTAAGAACATAAGTGGAGCTTTTTTCTTATTATTAAACGATGAAACATATTTCTGTGAGTACCTGTTATAGCATCATTAATCTTATTTTGGTATAAAATGTTCGAACCCAATTCAACTAGTAGAGTTTCGATTTAAATGTGATATTACAGAGCCCGAAAAAAAAACATTTAGGATGATTCTTAAATATAATTTTAGATATTTGAATTCATTTATAAAAGTTACATTTCATTAACATAATTTTTTTAATAAAAGTTTATATAAATTTAAAAAGTGAAATATAAGTTTACTAACGAGAAGTTTTTAAAAGGAAAATCTATTTTGACTACGTCTAAACACAGTATTAACGTCATAATCTTTGTTGAAGTAATGTATATGGCAAAAGAATAACTTTATAATCTTTTATTTAACATTGTCAAAAAAGGTATTATAATCCTGCTTTTACGTAACATGATTTCAAAAAATAATCTGAGAAACAAAACAGTTTAATAAAATAAACTGTTAAAACAGATTTTGTGCGTATTTCTAAAAATATATTTTTTTCATTTATAATATGGTCTAATTTAAATAATTTAACCATCGAAAACCATTATTTTTTTAGATTTTAAGGTCGAACTGATTTCATCTAATTGACAAAATATTGTGTGTATGAGTTTTTTAATTATAAATAATTTCAAAAAAATTCACCATAAATAATAAATGCATTTTTCTTGTATTATGTATAGCTTTCTCTATTCTAATTTGAAATATACATTATCATCAATCGAATGTCTGCAAACATAATTTTTAACTAAACAAAACACCTAAAAATCTAATTAGAAAAATTAAATTGTCTAAGAAAATGTATTTCCTCAATGAAAAAATTAATCCCATTGTACTACTATTTGAGAAAATGAATTAAATTAATTTGCTCATTATGTAACAAACAGTGCTAAATTCGCACTGCATTTGAAAAACTTGCATGTATGCCAACCAATAAATATACTTAGAATTTCTTTTCTAACTAAACTACTCTTCACACATTTCAAATAAACAATGAAAGCTTCACTCGGATTCTTATCATGCACAAGAGTTTACAACTGTGTTTTTAATTTTAAACTCTCCCCAATTTTCCTTGAACTCAGTATCTATAAATACTGCGTTAAAAATAACTCCCAACCGAAATCTGAAATTCAAAGTCATAAAATATTAGGTATCCATCCCTTAGTCATATTACAGAGTACACATTGATTTTATGTTACAATATTGCAGCTTAAAACATTTCTTCAATGAGCGTGTTTATCAAAGAATAAATAATGTTTGAAATTACCATTTTCTAGGAAATGAGCGGCTGGTCTCCGGATGTGATTTCCAAAGATGTGGCATAACTTGAAGCTTTCCGCTTTTAATCTCGCCTCATCTCTCTGTCTAGGCTCCAGGTGTGTCTTTTCTCTGACTTTATTCTGATTAGATAGGTTATTTTATTTTGAGAAATGGGATTGGTTCAATGGAGCTCAGTATAAAATAGATTTATTTTTTTGGAAATCACCATTTGAGTTTCTAAGTTCAGGAAAATGAAATCTGCAAATCTTTCTAGAAAAGTTCGATTGTAATTTATATTCTACTCATTTTACGGAGAAACTATCTGTTTCATTTTTTGGAAAAGGAAAACTGGAAGGAAGAAATAATTGTATTTAGAGAAAAAGAAACGTTTTATAGATTCTCGATATTTATTTTAAAATAAGGAGTTAAATTAAACAAAAAAAGAATCAGTTTTTGGTACCCCAGACGTATTTGGATATTTTGAACTCATGGGAATAATCAATTAATATACGAAAATGTTTAAGAAAAAAGTATTGGTAGATACCTAATCTTTGAAGGGGAAACTTGAGAAATCCGATTCAAGTGAGATTTTACCCTGGACCTTTCTTAAATAGCCTAATCAAACTCTTTATATGAAAAATACCTCTACAAATCATTTTTAAGGATATAACACTGGTGTTTTAAATTATGAAAAATTTTTCTTTCAGTTGATTATCATTTAAGTTTAATAAAGTTAGGTAAATTTTAAGGGAAACAATTTTAATGAAGCTAGGTATTTACTTAAGTTAATATAATATTAAAAAAATAAAACACATTTCGATAACACTAATGATTGTTCGTGTACGTTTCATCAACGCAAAAAAAGTTTAAAAAAAGGAGCAAAAGAAGAGATTAGTAGAAAATATGGTCTCCATCCTCCTTCCTCTTTCAGTTATGCAGCTTTCACAACGTGAATTGATGATATAAATAAAACAGTTTATAAGACACTGTGGCAATCAATTCCAATTCTTCATCAACGCTTTTTTCATGTGGAAAATTGTTCTGAGAGGCGGATCACGAATTACAGCTGCCTTCCCAAGAACATCTTAAATATGTTCCATAAGATTAATATCTGAAAAATTTACCTCTGTGAGTATCTTCACTTCGTAGAAATTCGTTGGCCAGATGATTTTCATGTGGACAAACTTTGACATCTGCAATGGAATTAGGAACTGAATTTCTGAAAAGGCAAACATAGGACTATAATTTCATCCGTATACTTCACAGAAGTAAAGAAATTTCTGTAAATAAATTGAGGTTTGTCAAATATAATGCTTTCTGGACTCATCGATCTCACGGATTCCTTCTCCTATGTCAATACTCTAAATACAAAAGAAAAACATGGACCTGTTATTTCACAGTTATTACGTACACTGACCTCCAAAAGCTAAGATGCAATATGTTTTTCAAAGCTCACCATTAAAAATTTGCAATAAGAATAAGTTGCGTAGGTTATATAAATGGTAGGAATGAACTTGAAGAGAGAGAGAGAAGGCTCATGTGTGTGTGTGTAAAAAACGATAGCCACCACTTATATATATATATATATATATATATAATATATATATATATATATATATATATATATATATATATATATTAAAGATGTGGGCACCGATATAAAGAAATGGGAGAAAATCTGCAAAAGTCAAGCTTTTGTATTTTCATGTGTACATTTTGGGCATGATTTTTAATCTTCATTACTAGTTAGTGATTTCATTACCGATATCCAAGAAAATATAGCAGTATCTAGGAGAAACCGCTTACCCAATTCTTCGAGGAGGCTGCCGATCGGACCAATGTCTCACAGTATAGTTCTAAGAAGATTCTGTGTCTATAGTTCTGAAGATTCTGTGTTTACGACATACAGAATCTTCTTTTTCCAAGTCAACCATGGATTATAACATCTGTGGAAGACCCTTTTCTAGCTCCTTCGGCCCAAAGAAGGTGAAAAGACTACTGTGCCCTAGCTCATTTAATTGCATCAAAAACCAGAATCTTACCAACTAAGGTAAAAAGACTCCATCACAATGCAGGTCTCTGTGTAAGACGATCGATTGCGTAGGTCCTAATGAACCGACGAAGATATGTTCCGTTTATGTTGGGCAAGAGAATGCGTTTCCAGGAACACAGACAGCAGCAATGGGCTTTAATACTATTCACAGAGGTATCCCTATTCACGCTGGACAGCGTGCCTTAAGGTATTTGTTGATCTGGAGGGAACAATGCATCAGATATAATCAATACAATATAGTTGAAAGAACAAGTACAGAGATAGAGGAAACCTAATTTGGGGGGGGGGGCTGGGGATCTCTCTTGATGGATGCTCTGAGATGCATGTGTTCAATGAAAGAACTCTGATCGTTGTGAATTACCGCCAAGTCAAAGATTTTTGATCAATATGTCCACCTATATGCCGTTGTTAATGAATTCATTGCATGCGTGCGTGAGTGAGTGAGTGCTCCCAATGCATTGCAGTTAAGGGTAGAAACATTCCGTACTAGAATCCATTTTTGTAAATGTTTTTAAGACATTCATTTTTTCTAAATATTTTCACCCTTAGATTTTTTTTTCTTTGCTTGTTTCCATTTTCTTTCTTTTCATTTTTCTTTTGCTTTTTCCGGTCTGGATAACTTGATAACAAATGAGGTACAATACATATTAACATGTTTTCTGCCATATGCTAAAATATATGTAGTTGTCAAATTGAGTTTACTTGACTGCTGTGAGTTTCTACTACGGCTCATTATTGATCGCCTTACCAAAAAATCTCTACGAACAAATATTTTTTTTCAATGGGGCTGCGCATTGGTATTTTAAACCTTTGCAGACCTCGTACATTCCCCAAGAGCTGGTACCACTTTTTAACGCCTGCACCATATAGGCGATACCAATTACAGCAAGCAATTTTTGACGCCCAGTTTCCTCCACAGAGGGAGGCACCTGAGCTCTTGGCGATGCGAACTTTGTACTAGGATTTAATTTTGCCGAGAGCATCCAAGCCAAACAGACACTCTAAGGATCTTTCACATGCCGTTTAATCACACGACATGGCCGCTGTCGATTTTCTGCATCAAGAAAATCCACCAACTTGAGCCGTGGTCGAACCCTATGAACAAATATTGATGTACTGAATGAACTTGATGTTCAGAGGCTCCGTATACAGAAATACACTAAATGGTACTTCTGGCAAGTTGGAAGAGATTGTTTATTTCTCAAAAAGTAGAAACGATAATTCAATGTTTCGAAATCAAAACCATTCCAATTCGCAATATTATATTTTGAAGTGTGTAATAAATAAAAAAAATATATTTATATTGTAGGGGAGACCGGGGCAAGATGATTAATGTCTTAATTTTTCCGTATTCCACTAGGTAGCAGCATCAAATGAACACTACTGACTCTCCTTTTGGCCTTTCGTTAAACTATAGTATAGACACGCTGAAATCGTACTTTTTGTGTTAGTTATGAAGCTTTGATTGTTTTTTGATGTCACGATATAACTTTTATGCATGTGTAAATAAACTCTGCTACAGATACAGGTAAGATATAACGTTTCTCTTTA
Organism: Trichonephila clavata; assembly: GCA_019973975.1. NCBI lineage: Eukaryota > Metazoa > Arthropoda > Arachnida > Araneae > Nephilidae > Trichonephila > Trichonephila clavata. The sequence goes on along the minus strand of BMAO01028994.1, from coordinate 107,760 downwards.
ATATTTATAAGTTTCTTGGTTTAAATACTACCTATTACCATGAATAAATGTCAATTAATTACCTTCCTTCATGGTAATGAGAGCGAATATTTTTAAACAGACAGTCTGGGGCAAGATGACGATCCGAAACTCGGGGCAAGATGACGAGCTCGTCGTCTTGCCCCATGTTTCGGAATTTATTAAACTTACTATTGTTGTCCATTCTATTAAATCCTGTGAACGCTTGCTTGTCTGTGTGTATGTCCGCGTGACTTTGCGCTTCCATCTCTTTTGGGGCTAAGAGGTGCATCGGATCGAGAATTGTTTCATTCGAAAGGGGGTGACCAGAGGAAGACATTTTTGCCATCCGCTAAGCCCCCCCCCTCCTAAGGGGGAAGGAATGTAATAATAATTTGTTTCTTTAGAGCTACTGGCTTTCACCTGCCACCTTTTCTGATTTTTTGCGAGAAAACGAATGCTTCCTGAACTTGTAGAAAGAGCCCCACCAAGAACTGTAGGCAAGTGTAGTGATAATGGCTGGGACAATGAGAGCACCTTTTTCTCCTTTTTGAAGCACTTTTAACTTCATGTGAAACCAAGCAAAGAATCTTCTTATCTGTTGATTTTTGACAATTACAAGACTCAAATAACTTTGTAGGCTATCTTATATTGCAGAGCGAAAAACATCATCCTGGTTGGGTTGCCGTCGCACACATCACATCGTCTCCAGCCCCTTGTTGTGTCATTTTTCGACCAGTTAAAAACGCACTATAGCCAAGCATGTAACAACTTTATGGTCACTCATCCAGAACAAACTATCACAGACAAAAATATTGGTGAGGTTTTGAGCATCACTTACTTCAAATCAGCTACAACTGGATAGGCCGTTGAAAGAATTTAACGAATATGGGATCGAGCCTCATAATCTTCTTGTGTTTAGCGAACATGACTATACTGCGGTAAAAACTACTAACCATGCTGCTGTTGGCGATGAAACTGAGAAAAATAGTGCTAATCCTCAGACCCCGGTAATAGAAAACCAACATATAAACCCTCCAGAAAAACCAGAACTTATGGCAAATGCTGATTTCTCTCTCTCGATGCACCAAAGAAGCCTGTTAGTGTTTTTTATTTCAAACCATTGCCTAAAACAACATAATGTGAGAAAAAAAGAAAAAGCAAAAAATTGAACTCTAGCATTCCCCCCCCCCCTAAAGAAATGTTAGAACAAAGGGAAAAGCAGAAGGAAGAACAGGAAGTTTTTTTTTTAAAAAACAGAGAAAAAAAACCCGTGAAGCTAAAAAGGGAGTAAAAAAACTCAAACTGTTCCTGTAGGCCTAAATCTATAAAATCCAGGCCAAACATTCCAGTTGTATCAACTTCAAAGAACGGTGTTATAAGATGTCCTGCTTGTGAAGAGGAACCCTCGAACAGAAGAATGGATCCAGTACTGTAAATGCCAAGAGTGTTGGCATGAGGAATGTTCCAATTATAAAAACGACATTTTTATTTGTGTCTATTGTTAGGTACACAACTAAGCACTTCAACATTACGTTACAATACATTACGCTTAGTTTGATACTTTGTAAGATGTAAAAACACAGTTATCATTTGTTAAACCATGTAACACATTCAAAAGATAAAATATGCTCAACCTTTTCAGTGTCGCCATCTTGCCCCAGGGCAAAAGTCATCTTGCCCCAGTACTGGGGCAAGATGACGATTTGCTAAGGATATGAAAAAATAAAACAATCCTTAACTTCTTTTATTGGAAAAATTATATATATTTTAATACTACAAAGGACTACTCTAGCAGTTCATGTAAAATTGATTTTACTACTCTTAAAAATAAATTGATAAACAACAAAAAACTGTTAACGTCGTCATCTTGCCCCGGTCTCCCCTACTACGTTGAAATCTGAATAAGTGTAATCAAACAATTATATTTTAGATAAGCTTTCAAACAATTTTTCGCGTAAAATGTTTGTGTTTTTATCTAGTTACAAGTTATCTTGTAGTTGGCTCATAGAGGAAGAAAAAAAAATTTTCGATGTTAACTGCGAGTATACCCGTGTAAATTTATTCATGTCTAAAAGTAATCCATTATATCTATATTTAAATAATAAAATAATATAAAATAATTTAAAATGTTATAGGATCTTGGTCAATGTGAACGAACACAATATATCAGCTTTGAGAAGGAACATGTTAATTAAATTTTAACATTGTGTCTTGCAACTCAGTCGAGGACGCATGTAATTAATTTCCCTGCAGCACATCTTTGACAGAACCCTGAATGAAATAAATATAAACCCCTTGTGGATCCCATCATTTATATATTCCACAAAATTTTTACTGTGAAGTTTTTTACTTATCAGTAAAGTTTATAATAAATTACGAGTTATCTATTTTAATGTTGTGTATCAAGATCCACCAGTTCTACTAATGATACTAGATCTATTTTAAGATATTCTACTCATTGCAATGGCTTTAAATATAACTGAGCGAGCATGAGAACTTTTTTCGTTGCCTTAAAATTTGATTAGAATTAAAAGGCTTCAAAGATATTACCCATAATTGCCATTAGCGTAAGTTAATTTTAAAAAAAATAAATGCATAATGTACTTTATTGAAGTTTCTTTGCGCTTAGATTATTAGATTACGGATAAATTAATACAACATTATTACATAACAAATACTCTAATGGAATTTTAGCTTGATAGGACTTCCGAACAATAAAAATAAAATGAAAACCAATTAAATTTAAAAGAAGATCTTCTGCTAAGTATCATTAATTCTTAATTTTCTTTTTTTTAGCATATCCGTCCAGTGGGCTAATAGCTTGTTAATTTAATCTGTTTCATAGAATACGTTTCTTTTAATACTAATAAATAGCTTAACATTTCTGCCGAATTCACTGTAAGTGTTAAGACTACAACTTAAATTTTTTCTAACATTTTCGAAAATGTGGTGTGGTTTTATGAATTTATTAACTTGTGTCTCAGCCAATTTAGAAATGATAACAATATTTTTTTATTCTTTTAACATTGTTTTGTGTATACAAATAATTTTTACTCACTGCTTAATGAACGTATAAGAATAAAAGACGCCGAATACGACCGAATAAATGCGATTACGAGCTTAATTTTACTAATTAAGTTTCTCTGAGATAAAAAGCATACTTAGAATCTATTTAAAGTTACTACTACAAACACTGATAGCCATTCATTTAAGTGCTTTACTGTCCTTTATTAAATCCCTTAAGGCACAATATTTCCTTTTTTTATTTTTTTGAATGCAAGTAATATTAAGCCAGTTAAAATTCGTCTTCTTCAACTTGTAGAGAGCTATGGTGAAAATATAGTGAGTGAGGAAAGGAGAAAGGGGATTCAACAATTTAATGATGAGTGAACTAATGTTTATGACGAAGAGTAGGCGGCCTTCTGTTGTTAATGATAGTTTGGTTGAAAAGGTGAATTACAAAATTCGGGAAAACAGATGGTTCACAATAAGATTGCTTTGTTATGAGTTTCCTCAAATTTCAAAAACTGTTCGCTGGTGGCATCTCTTTTAAAAGGAAAAATAGTCAAGTTGGTTTCTCTTCTCTACATGAAAGAAGCCAAAAAAACAGTGGTAACTATATAGAAAAAATAGTTTCCGACATGCTCTTTCATGTAAAAATAAATTTTGTTTTGAAAAAAAACGGTACTTAGTTTCCAGACATCCCTTGTAAGTTCTAGAAGGATGCTTCTTTTAGTGCAACCTAATTGCGTCGACGTTCAAAATCTGCTCATCAAGATAGCCTTTTTTTATAACAATTTCCTTTAGTTCTGGAAACTGTTGATGCTGCTTCTTTATCAGCACCAGAGCTTACTACCAAAATGTGAACGTTCTGAAACCCCGACTAGTTTTTAAAACGAAAGAACCAACCACGGGTTGCTTGGAAATTTTCATCAGTTTCGCTTTCAAACTATTTTCAGACTTTTTTCAGAGAGTCTAGAAAAAGAACTTTATGATTTTGCTTGAAATTCATGTTGACTTATAGGAATTCATTTTTGATTACAGTCCTCATGAAGCTATCATGCAAACAGGAGGCAAATTACCTCTGTAGACTGCACATACCAATAGTCCTCGCTCTCTCTCTCTCTCTCGGCAATGATGTGGCCACGTTTGCTTAGTGGTCAAAGTAACGGACTCGAGGCCGGATTGTCAAGCGTTCGAGCATAGTGCTACAGAAGACCCGCCATGTAGAAGGGTTGTCGTGGCTCAAACGTCCTCCCGTTGATGGGGGAGTTAGGAGAAGGGGATGCCAGCTCGGGTATTATCCTCGTCATTTGAGCACATGGTTCAAAATTACGAGGTCCGTCGCCAAAAGCCCTCGAGTAACTGAATAGTGCGACATTAATGTTCCCTCACTCGGCAATCGATTTTGTTCATACACGTTTGCTTGACCTTCACCAATCAGCTCTATTCATTTTGACATTATTATTTTAAAGTGAACACTTTGAGGGATATATTTTGGCGGTAAATCTTTCCTAATCGCATAATAGTGAATCCATCATTACTAATTACAATTTTTTTCTCAAATTACTAACCGTACTATATTTAAGTCAGCATTGAGTGAAGCCCTACTACAGTGGAATTCTTACATAAATATGAATTGTTTCATTTAAAACGCTCTATAGTTTTTGAAATTTACGTTGGAAGCATTTATTTCTCAACATGTTAATTACAAATATAAGATTATTTGCGAGGATTCTTGACGACACAATATATACAAACAAGCACACACAAAAGTAGCAACAACACACGCGCAAAGCTTACAACTGACAAAAACATTCTTTTTATTTCCAAATTATCTCACCTTATATATTTTTATCTCAAAGATTCGAGAACTTTCTTTACTATCATAATTTTCTAGTCTTAGCAAGTTGATTGTTCGGATACAGTGGTTGATGTAATATTGCGTCATCATCTCATTAGAAAATTTGTCAGTGTAGTTTATTTCACGGAAGGAGGGTAAATCAAAAGAATTGAGTATCATGCTATGTCTCAGAAGGTTGGAAGTTTTAGGGCCAAAATGAATTTTAAACAAGATATCAATCATTGGCATGGCCAAGTAATTTTAGCGCGTTTTTCACATGTTGTATTTTACAATAATGCAACTAATGAACTTTTTACTAACAGAAAGTAGTGTGTGTGTACTGTACCACTCCTCTAAATGTACTACTATTGAGCTGAAAAGAAATAATGACACAAATCTGTATCAGCACTATAAAAAAGCAAAAAAAAATTTTTTTTACAGAAGCTACAAAAGCCTGGACACGGTGACTTAACTCCTTGCTGTTTAAAAAAAGAATTAAAGTAAAAAAGTAAAATCAGAGCCTTTTATACTTGTTTTCTGAACTTTTTTGTGAAGAGAAATTCAGGAAAATTTGTAGGAAAATTCGGGAAAACTATGGGAAAATTTAAATATGATTCGGCTCATCTAGGGCACAAATGCGACCAAATGCCGAAAACCCGAGGTCAATTGGTTGCTTATTGGCTGAGAAATAGGTACGATAAAATATGGAACGAAGACGAAATTTGCGTCCTAATAGCGCTTTTGTGTTCCACAACGTGAAAAACGCGCTAAAAATCCCTTTCGAGAAATTGGAATAGAGAATCCCAAACACACACACGTGTGTGTGTGTGTGTGTGTGTGTGTGTGTGTGTGTGTGTGTGTGTGTGTGTGTGTGTGTGTGTGTGTGTGTGTGTGTGTGTGTGTGTGTGTGTGTGTGTGTGTGTGTGTGTGTGTGTGTGTGTGTGTGTGTGTGTGTGTGTGTGTGTGTGTGTGGTGTGTGTGTGTGTGTGTGTGTGTGTGTGTAAAATAAGTGATATAAAAGAATATCCTACTAAAATAAGATTGGAGAATAACAGATTTTCCATGAATCTGAAATATTGAACAATTAAAAATATATAGACAGAAAGATTCATTGGACTAAAATGGATAACTATTATGATTTCTAAGGCTGTCACTGGTTTAGGACAATGAAATAGGGTTAAGCATTGCATTATAGCAGAAGTCGCCAAAGTGATGATCCACAAATCCCAAAATATATGGAATATACTTACTCATCACGATAAGTTTTGTTTTAAGATATATTGAAACACACACACATAATTCAATTCATAACAATACGTGAAAAGCTATACAAACGCTACTTCATAGAATAACACCGCGGTAAATAAGTCATATTGCTGTAGCTGTATTGTTTCAATACGTGTTTTGTCTCGTCTCGTTTCGCACTCTTCTGATGTTTCACTCTTTCCTGTATGTCGCATATGTATATCGGCTGAAGCATTAAAAGGTGGACGTACGGACGTATTGAGTTCAATATAAAATATATTCAATGTATTAGTTGGGTTATTAAGGAAGTTTTTGTGTATTTTCTTTTGTATATTGGTGTTTTTTAAAACAACATGTATGATCTTAAATCTCAACCGTCTGCATATTTTCTTTTATGTGATATTTATTGGGATAAAATTAGTTTGACTTTCTAAATTTCTTCTCTTTTTTTTATTTTAGATTTAAATAAATTAAACCCATAATGAGTGAAAAAAAGCAGAAGAATTTTCTGCATTTTTTTGTAGCTCAAAAAGTACTGGAATATTGGAATATTATTGAGAACACTATTAATAACATTAATAGTACTTCACGTAACCATGAACCGATCAATAAATCAGGCTTTCCACAATCTTTATCAGGCATCATTAGGAAAAATGCTGTAACGGGAGGTGGAGAGAAGAAAAAACTCAAAGTATCACACACACACACAAGAAAATATCATTCTTACTGCTTAAAATTTAGATTCATTGAAGAGCCTGATAGTGAGCTGGATCCCCGGCCTCTCTGTGTTGCATGTTCTGAAAGCTTATCTAACGTTACATTAAAACCTTCCAAACTTAAAGGACACTTGAATTCAAAACACCCGTAATTAGCAACAAAAAAAATCGCTAGAATATTTTAAAAGAATGCATGGCAATGTTCAAAAGCAAATTACTGTTTTAAGAAAAATGAACATAGAAGATAAATCATTACTAAAGGCTTCCTATCTCATGGCAAATTAAATCATGAAATGCAAAAAGTCGTACACAATTGGAGCAGAATAAATTAAGCCTTACATGTTAAAAGCCTGTGAACAGATTTTGGGAATGCAGGCTGTTCAGAAATTAAAGTAATTCCTCTCTATGTCTGCTAATACTACCAAGCGCAGAATCGAAGATATGGCAGAAGACAATGAAAATCAGGTAATAAAAATGGTGAAAAATTAATAAATTTATTCAGAACAACTAGACGAATCTAAAGGGAATTTCCGGGAACATGAAATTGACTGGAAAAAATGGGGATATATACACAGACGGTGCCACAAATATGACTGGACATCTTTCAGGAATTATTGTAAAGGTGAAGAATGTTGGTCACCCAGATATTTTATCTACACACTGCATTATGCATCGAGAACAGCTTGCAGCGAAAAAAAATGTCCCAAGAACTATACGAAGTATTATCAAATGCCATTGAAATTATAAAGAAAATTTGACATAAAGCACAATTCTCGATTATTTGAGACACTTTGTGAAGAAATGCGTTCCGAGTATACTCATCTTCTTCGTCATCGAGGGGTAAAATACTAAAACCCGACTATTCGCCTTTGCGGGAAGAATAGTTAAATTATTTTTCCAGGAACAAAATAATCCAAAATTGCAAAACATCTTGTCCAACAATGAATGGTTAGGAAAGTTTCCATACGTGACAGATATTTTTTCCCTGTTAAATGAACTAAACATTTCCTTGCAAGGACAACTTAAGGACGTGTTCATACTATGAAGTAAAATGGATGCGTTTCAAAAGAAAATATTACTGTGGCAAACACGGTTGGTTGAAATTGATCTGCAAATGGTTTTCTAATTTAGATGAATGCATGAAGTAAAATTATGTTAACCAGCAAGTAGTCACTCTAGTTAAAAAGCACTTGGAATCACTTACAGAATCTTTTGCTCGTTATTACCCAAAGAATGAAGATCCTAGACATGGTAATATGTAGGTAATAGGTCAGTTTGCAGCAAAAATTCAAGATAATAATTTAAGCATGCATCTAAAAGAAATCCTCGTCGACCTATGATCCGACGAAACTCTCAAATTTGAATTTCATTCATCTTTATCAAGATCTCAGTTTTGGCTTTCCATAAAAAGTGAACAGGTGATGGCCTGATGGCGAACAGGCCTTTTCTTAGTGAACAGGCGATGAAAATTCTGATTGAATTCTCCACAACTTATTTATGTGAAAAGGCCTTTTCATCTATCACAACCATCAATACACGGTACCGATCTCAGCTTAAAATAAATGCAGTTCTCCACCTTGCAGGAACAACATTGGATTCAAATATCTATAATCTTATTTCAAGTAAGCAGGGGCATCCATCACACTAGGAATGTACAATGCTAAAAGTTTGATATACTTAAACCAGTTTTTAATTGTTTTGTGCTTTTGCAGTTTTTGTTTAGTTTATTATTGTTTATTAATAAAGCTTTCATAATTCGGTTATAGATAATAGTTTCATTTTATTAACTAAGTACATTTTATGTGTTCTTGGATGACATTTTTTTATAAATATATATAACACTTAGAAAATTCTATTAGTGGACCGTGGGATTTAAAATATCAATTTACTGGTCCTTGAGGTCAAATAGTTTGGCGACAACTGTTTTATAGTATCCAACCTTCACCTTCAACAGAAATTTTCGACATAATATAAAAACAGAACCCTATTGAAAAATAGGTGTATATCTATACGTGAGATGAACACAAAACAGTAAAAATAAAAAGAATGCTTGAATATTGAAAATAGGTTTTTCACAAGAAAGTTAATCACTGATGAATACCGGTTGCGTGTGTGTGGTGTTATCAAATAATAGTAATAATAATATTCTGGAGTCCTAGAAGGTCTTTCCTGGATTTATTGGTAACAATAACTTTCAACAATAAGCTTAAACTTTAACAAATTAAACCATTACATTAATTAGACTGAACTAGTATTCAAGATAAAATGCTAGTAAACAACGGCAATCTAGTACTCCGAAGCCAAGAAAAATACGAGAAAACATCAGCACATCTAGTTATGCTGAAGCCAAGTTCAAGATTCCAACTGAGACAGAATCGGTTACATATAGTTTCTATCGACCACGTGGGTTCTGAGCGGGGTATCAACTAAGCTCCACCTACTCAGACCACCCGGTTTCTAATTTACAACAATCACTAAAAGAAAATTTTAAAAAGTATTAACAAGAAAAAGAAACACAAAAACTTACCAATATTTGTGCTAACCAATAAATTTTTAAGACAATATGTCCATTGCTACGATCTCGTGCTCAATATGACGTGTTGATGCAGACAGAGAATTAAAAAACAGAGGCGCCACGTAGATAGTTTTTTTTTTGTGACTAAACTAAGCGAAAGGTAAATTAAAAATAAAGGCTAAAATAAATTTGAAATATGTTTAAAAATGAATATTTAACTGGATAGTTGTATTCCATGCAATATTGACAGAATTTTTTAAAATTGTCATATTTTAATTCATTTTCAGAAACTAAAGCATTGTTTCTTTTTATAAAATTTAGAGTAATGTTTCTAAATATAGATGTGTGTAGGTTACTACACCAGAATGGAATTTTTATAACGTTGAATTCAAAAGAGAGTCTCTTTTATCAAAAATATTACTTATTAGCAAATTATTCTTTTCGTTTAATTGTAGACCCAAAAAATTTGCTGACTCATTATTGTAATTGTTTTTTAATAATTTCAAATATTGTGGATAATAATTAAAACTAGGAACATAAACTACTATATTACTAGAAATAATTAAGTCATCTATGTATCTAAATAATTAACAAGAGTCATTATCAATTTTTTCATGTTCTTAATAGTGTAAATATATATTCGCTAAACAGCTACTTGTAGTCCCACCTTATGGCAGTCCTTTAATTTGCTGATAATAACAGTTATTATGAAAAATATAGGTTTAATTTAATACTAATTGAATAACGGTAAGATATTTATCGTATTTTACTATTTTATTTAATGAATATTTATTATAAACAATTTTGAGAACTTAATCATTCCTCCTATATCATTGGAGTTAAATGGATCTTCAAAATCATAGGTATGAATAGAGATAATGTTTTTACCTTGCATGTACTGAATAATATTTTTACTATTCTTAACTATAACAGAATTATTAATATTGTCTAAAGTGTATTGTATAACATTTTGTAGCTTCTTGCCTGGATGTGTAATATAAGTTTTAAGATCATTAGTTATAGTTTTAAATTTAATAGGATTTTTATGAAATGTTGGCGTCTAGGAAAATATGTAGGAATTTAATATCTGTAAAACGTAAATCTAATTTTTTATAAAATGCTCAAATACGATTAATAAATTCTCTAATGTATTAAATTTCTTAAAAGCAGTATTGTTTTGAAAGTTTGTTAAGCATATAAATATAAAACCACTTGCAAATAATTGCATAAATTGCCCGGAACTTTATCCGCATAAACTATAATGAAATTTGTTTGTAGATCTGTAATTTGATGCTTAATATTTTTGTAAGTAATATCACAATAACAGTTTTATAATTAATGTTCAGTAATTCGCTTAAAATTTTGTTTTTAAATTCATTGAAAGCTACAATAGGAAAACTATATATAATTGCTATTTTTGTAATAAAGTTACTGAGATATTTTTAGAAATTTGTGTTTTAGTAGCATTATTAATATTAGAGATCATTAACCAATAACTTGTGTAACTTTATTCATTATTTCTCTAAGAGTTTTATCTTTTACAATATTTGAATTACTTGTTATAACCCGTTTTTTGATGTTCGTTTATAAAAAAAATCAGGATAATCTTTACATTTACACACTATGTTATTATTATTTTGCAAGTCAGTTATATTATTGTAATTAAAAATAGATCTACCAATTTTTTAGTTATATTTGAAAGCCTTTTTAATACGAACATTATTAATTGCTAAGAAATGGACATATTTATTTAATATTTTATTATAGTTAATGTTATTATATTATTTGTTCGTGAATAGTATAAAACAAAACTCAGTAAAACTTTTTACTAAATCTTTATCTACCATCTTAAATTGATGAATTAAAAATTATTAATATCCTTGATTATATGCAAGGCATGGCAGTCATTAATATTAGTACTACTGAGTAATTTTTTAGTATATATTACTTCTTTTTTGTTCATACCAAACATGTGAAATATTTAAATTGTTTAATTTTAAAAGTCAATGCAAAGTTCCTACAGAATTCATTAACTTTAGAAGCTATGTCATTTGATGTTCTACTAATTCTTTTCTTTTCTCTTTCCTCTTTTATTTCTTTTAACTTTAAAATTATTTTCAGTATTATAACAAAATTCCTTATAATCTGTTTGTTGAATGCATTGTAATGCATTTCTTCCAAAATATATGGTACTCAAACGATATAAATATATGGTGTTGTAATATTTTATTAAATGGTTTTCCCACCATAGAGAGCCTGTTTTCAGCATTTGGTGCTGTTCTAAGAATAGAAATATCTATATTATCTAAGCCATGTAAATTATATATATATATATATATAATATGGTCTTCATAGAATAACAGTTTAAGAGTATAATCAATATGTACGTAATCATGTGTATTTTGTTAAAATAGTATGCATACAAGGAACTCTCTCTCGATATTAAAGTTGGCAACTACAAAAGACAAATTTGTTTAACGCACAAAACTCATTATTTTACGAGAGTGTGTTATACAAAGATAAAGCAAAAGTAGTATTAATTAAGATAAACACATAAATGTTACTTTATTCAGCTATAAATGAACTATCACTGACCCTGAATACCAATTCCATCCATATAAATAATTGCAAGATAGAGATCACTACTTTCAGAGCGGATTCACTTCTAGCTATAATTATATATCTGTAACAGAACAAATGTGAACATTCTGGACAAACGTATATGTTTCAGGAAAAGGCAGCGAGAAAGAGAGTTAAGGAACCATCAAAAATAAAATAACTGCACACCTAGAAAACAAAATTTCCAGGAATAACCTTCGACATTTAGAATATAGCGATATTGAAATTGCAGAGAGTTATGCACTTAAACTAATTCCATCGTTACATAAAAAATTTTGCCTGATGCTGATTTCAATAAGGATATCATTACGATGAACAAATTTCTTTTGCCAAGTCTTCTAAGTAATAATACCTCTGGGTCCTTTATATAGATTAAGATTTAATATGTCAGACTATTTCAGGTTTGAACTTTTAATAATTTCTCATCTTAACTTTATATAAAGGAATTTTCAATGTATTCTCTTAAATTTTCTTGTTTAAATTTTAATTTTTCAAATATTCTCTTTAATTTTTCTAATAACTTCTTTTAATTCTGGGTAAGTTTAAGAGTTTATCTCGCTGTCAGTGCTTCCAGATAGGAGAAGAGAACCCGAAGAGTTTTAAGTGCTTCGAGAAGTATCCCTACGTGGTGAACGCTGATACTGCGCTATTGATGAAGCATCACGATTTAACTTTTTATTTATGGACTACTCAAGTTTATTCGCTACATAATTCACAATATTCTATTCGTTTTGAAAAACCTCTCTCTCCTGTTTGATTTATATATGACTGAATTCACGAGTGAAATAAAAGAATTAGATTCCATTTAGATCTAATCAAGTTTGTGTTCTATTTTATCGACTTTTTAAATATTTGCTTATACCACCTTCACAGAACAATACAAACACTTGTGATAAGCTAAATGTCAAAAAGCCTAAAATCAACTCATAACACATTTTCAAACAAAATAAATATGTCAATTTTCATGTAATACATATGTATCTTCATAATACTACATCTTTAAAATTTAGAAGCATTCTATAAATAAAGTTTTTCGCTTTAATCTAGAAATTCAGACAACAAAGTAGCATTACACTTTTGGAGACGAAGTACAAATGCAACATATTTTACGCCAAAAAAATGCATTCCATAAAAAAAAATCATTTAATTATAATACATTTTACTATACTACTCATATACAAATGAGTAGTATAGTATTCTCTCTCTATGGGATAGCAAAGTCATAATATAATACTAATATTCGAGTGTTTTTTATCCGAAAATGTTTCGGAATTTAGGTCATATTCTTTAATATTATGCTAAAGCTCAGCGATACTCAACCTGCGGCCCGCGGGCCGCATGCGGCTTACCGAGCATTTTTAAGTTGTCCAGTCAGTGCCCATTGCTCTGAAAAATTCACTTATTTAAGAAGAATATATTTGATATTCTTTTTCTATTTGTAAAGGTTACGGTTAGTGATAACAGACAACAGTGGAGTAGTAACAGTTTTATGGGTGGAACTAATTTTTAACTATCTTTCATACCTTGCGAGCAAAAAATATTCGAAGAAAATATATCGTTTCAAAACGATTGGGAGGTTGACTATTTTGTAGTGAAAAACAAATATGGATCAGAGTAATTGTTTGATTTGTCACATGCTGAAAATTTAAAAAATACCAATAAATAGGAATCATTCAATGACTCTTTTTCTCGAAGAAATCGTTCAAAGGGTAATAAATAGGCTTTCTTGAATAATCTTTGCAACAGCAACAAAGTGTTTTGTCAGTGGTAATGTCACAGCGGTAATAAAAACATCTTATGAAGCTTGTTATATTATTGGTAATCATATGAAACCGTTTACTGGTGAAGAAATTGTGAAGAGGATGGTTTCTTAAATGTTTCTAACTCAGTGTTAGCGACAAAAATAAAAAATATTTAAAAAAATATAATTAGAAGAAGCGAAATAGGAATTAAAAAATTTTGATCAATTTTCCTCATTTTAAATTTCCTCCCCCCCCCCTTTATCCTCGTGATGTGGCCCGCGGGAAATCGTTAACATATGTATGCGGCGCAGCAGGGGAAAAAAGGTTGAGTACCTCTGCTAAAGCAACTTTAATCATAAATGAGATCGCCGGTTCATCGATCATTTCATTCAAAATAGAAGATCGTACATAAAGTCAATTCATACTAAACATACCTACGCTAAGAACAAAAACATATCACACAAAAGATACTCTTTTATATAAAGAGCTCCTGTTGTAAATTAAATGTAAAATGAATAGATGGCGCTGCTAGTCATTTGAGAGTTACACTTTTTTAGCTTGTAGAGTCAGTTATGTAATGTTCTTGGTGCTGTGTACATGTCTTCTGTGTCGTCTAAGGAAATAAACCAAATTGTGTAAAAGATAGACTGAATTTTATTGGAATAATAAACATATAATGGATATAATCATCTGACTGGCCAATAGAATTACAGGTAATATAACAGCTCCTCTTCAGAGAATATGTCAAAGCCACTCATCGTTATGAAAATTGCAGATTCTATTTGCTTCTCGAACGAAACAGTAATGTGGCCGGAAAAATCGTATGTGGAACATGGGAGATTATACTTTCAGGAAGAGTAAATGAATGAGTGACCTTGGTGACTGACTCGGAGACAATTTGGTCGCCAAACTGCTAAATTTTGGCTAGAAAAATAAAAGAGTCTGTGACGGATCTATACGCGTCCTTTCACTAACTCCTTGGGGATTCCTTTAGGGTCATCATTCTTTCAACCAACTTTCTCCGAGGATAGGAAAACGAGATTATACAAATTCAGTTTAATATATATATTCTGTATTCGCGAGTTTTGAGAATTAGTAAAGTGAGGATATATTGTTAGTGAAGTGAGAATACACATTGGCAGTGAAGTGAGGATAGCTTGGATGTGAAGTGAATAGATGGGAAGCAAGCAAATCGACAGTAATACGTATACGTAAATAGTGTACGACGCGTGAAGTTGGAATCTTGAGGAAGTCAACTATTGGAGAAGTGTTTAAGGCCACGTCGAATCCTGTAATCTCTTTCAAATAGAAGTTAGAGAGTTAAATTATTAGCGTGCGTCTTAAAACAAGCTTTGCATAAGTTATCGTAAGAATATATTTGAATGATCGTGTATATAATCCCCACGCTATATTATCTCACCTTAGTACTCTAGTTGTTGATCAAATTTGTCTTAATTGGATTATTATTGTGTCTGTGTTGAATATTGTGACAAATAAACAATTGAAGTTTATCAAGTCGTCTGATCATTTAGTTTCTCCCACACATCTAGCCGGGTTAGAAGGAATATAAATTCCTTATAAGTCTAAAAAACCAGAAAGTTTCATAGTGATCAGTTAACTATAAAAAGTTTAAAGCACCTCAAAGACTCTTTTCAGCCTGTATAAAGACGAAACATTGAAGGAAGCAGTATTAGTGTCAAACATTTGACAGTGATTGTGCGTTTCATTTGCTTTATGCGAAATTGTAATCATTGTGTTCAATATTTGTGTTATTTTTGAATCTGTTCTATTGTAGATTTATAATATTGTGTTGTTTCCTGCTAGAAGAAGTATCTATTTCAATTACGAGATAATTTCAAAATAAATTACAACTCACTCTGAAAGAACCTGTCTATATTTATTGCGTGGGACCTTTCCTGCATTTGAAATACGAGTTACCACGTAGCAACATAAGCTATTGAAATTTTTTGAATAATATTTTACCCCTTTGAACTTTTTTTAATTTTAGTGGAATCCTGACCAAATAAACATCTGCACTATGCAAAAAAGTTTACAAATAACTCTCTAGTGTTGTTTTAATTCCACAAAAATCAACTGGGAGCCATGAATTTGGCTTGATTGTTTTTTTAAAATACTTCAGTTCAAAGAATCAGTAGAAGTCCATTGATTGCGGACCTCGTGATTTTGAATCTCAGTCAAATGGTGAGGATGACATCTGAGCTAGAACGGCACTGTCCAATTTGAGAGCTTTAAGCCTCGACAGATTTAATGTGCATCAACCCCTCAACACGATATGGGTCTTTAGTGGCATCAGTTATTATTAAGTATTGATCATATCAGTGTAACAAGAAAATATAATTTTGGTAAATTTTAAATTTTCTCCCATTCTACTGCTTAAAAAATCAGCTGTTAGAAAGGTAATTTTGAAATCTTTATCAGATAATGTTTCGCAGAGTTCGTGTAACACTTGAAAATATTAATGCATCCAATTCTTAAACCTTTAACAGTAAAAATAAACTCAATACGAAATAAATTAAAACTTAATAGAAAACATTTTATTCAAAAACATCATTTAAAAAATACTAAATTTATTCAAAATCTTCAAGTTTCAACTGAGCCAAGTTCTTCCCACTGAGCTTGCTGTTGCTTCCTGTAGGACATTTACCTGTCAATATCCTCGGCAATTTTCGTTGGTAAATCCACTTCAATCGCTCATCACAAACAAATCCCACATTACCTTCAAGAAACAAAGTAATATTAACGATATTAGAAAAATACATCTAAATATTTTTTAAGGTAAGCATATTATTTCCTGGAATCTAAACGAGAAAAAAGTATGGATGAAAAAGAATCAGAACTTTACCAAAAAGAAAGCCTTAAGAAATGTGACATATGACATGATCACAACTATTTAGAAAATTTGTGCCTACATAACAGAGTTCTTGACCGAGATGCTACATATAAATTCAAAAGGGGTATAAAAGTCCAAAACAAAAAGAGCAACATATACATAAAATTATTAGCTTGATTTTCCATACAGTTAGCAAATATACAGGAGTGGCTTGAAACAGTTACGTAAAAAATTGTTTTCATCATTTAACTGAAGTCGTCAAAATAACCTACAAGTGAATTTTCTCTAAAGAGGAACTTACACACAAGTAAAATTTGCTCACGCAGTAAAATTCATAGTAATTTGTTTCAGTAAAGTTAAGTTCATGGTAGTATATACTGAGAATAAATCTTCTGAGGTTTAAAGAAATAAAATGTATCTAGACAAATATTATTTATTTTACAATGGAAATTTAATTTTATTCATTATCTAACACAAGTACTGAACGATATGTCTGTCATTTATCCTCATAAATTTTTGTACACATTGTTTAACTCTTTGAAATAATAAATAGAATGTGTTGTTGTTTTTAATGCCACCTGCCTGACGGTGTCAGATCGAGGCCCACGAAATTCATCATGGCAAGGGGCTAGTAGCTTTGAGCACCTTGCAAGTGACAGTGCGATGTGGCTGAGTTCCACCTCAATTTTGAAGGAGAACGCCCTGAGTTTGGTCAAGGGTCCCCCATCTCTCTTCCCCTTCCACCAACCTCACGAGAGGACTTGCGGCTCGACGGCTATTTAGAGTACTCTAGATTCTTTCGATGACGTTATATGGTTATAAAACCACTTTTCTGTAAAGAAACCACGTTGTATGTTAATGAGGGCTGATATTTAAAGTCAAGTGAAGAGGGAAGGGATGAGAATTGCGATTGTGTGTGTTGTCATACGGAGATTACGAAGTTAGAGAAATTAATAGTGAAAATTGCCATGTTTCAAGTGCAAAGGATAAGACAGATCATTATAGGACTCATATTATTGCTGAAGGTCTACTATTCACGATAAATACAAGATTTATATTCTACTTATTTAAATTATTATTTAACCCGATGTGTTCCCATAGCTTAGGTCGAATTTAGACAGTGATTAGTTAATCATAACAAGGTGCATATTTTAGAAAAATGTCTCATCCGCAGGTGGACCCTCACACTTCAGAGTTCGCAATAAGCGATACAGGCAACACACATGCTTCCTTTCACATGTCGTGAAATGAAGTCAATAAAGGAGCGAGTTATGGCTGGAGGATGGACGACAATTTATTCCTAACCATTTGCCGCAGTTAATCCACCAAAGATGGCAGTGGTAGTCCAAGAAAACAGCAAATAATTATGTAGTGAAAGATCAGGGGCCACCGGCAGACAAGGAAACACTTGGGTATCTATCAAGACTTGTTGGTTGATGCATTTCATGCACTGTTGTAACTGTTGGTAAATGACACTGAATAAGCCATGAAGGAAGGTTAGTGATACCAGCAGCCACACATCGTTGGGCCATCATAGTGTCACCAATGCTGATCAGTGAATTTCCCTGCCTTCTAGAACTACCTCCTTTGATGACGACATAGTATTTCTAATAGGACAAGTTTCTTCTGCGATGACCAACTAGTTTCCTTCACCAACAAAGCGATACAACTATCACTGAATTTACTTTAGTTCTCTCCCTCCCTTATACCGTACTCACTGAGAGAAGAACTACGCATTCCAGCTTATTTGCATAACTCGTTGAATTCCGTCTACCATGCAATTTGTATTATTTTTATTGTCACTTCTACTTGGTTTGTATTTTTACTGTCACTTAGGGTAAAATGTGCACATTTTGTACATTATCTGCAACATTCGAAGCAATAATGAAGTCTAGAAAACAAAAAGTTCAAATAATATTTTATGTAAATTTAACACAGCACATCATTTTCATGTTACATAACATTGCACTTAATCAATGGAAAGAAATGCAACGATATCTTCATTAATATCACTTCATGTCATCACTAATACCAAGTCCCGTCTCCATTTTATTAACTTGTTCAGTTATTCAAACCAAATGTTTATGGAATTAAATGTATAAATTCCATTAGTTTAAACTTCCATTTTTAAAGTAAGATTGAATGGATAATCTTTAATACCTCTTTAATAGCTCAAAAATCCTATTTATCAAAATTAAACATATTCTCACAGTGAAAAATCTATAATTAGTGGATAACATATTTCATACTCGTTTTGCATTCATTCAGTCTTACTTGATTATAGAAGAGCTTTCACTTCCATATTAACAAAGAAAAGAGCAAGAAATGTTACCTAAAACTCTAACGTAGTCTTATAACCTATTCGAAACCAATAATTGCGAATATTGATCGAGCCATAAGGCAAATCCTACTGATAAAAGCCTAAATTTCTGTAACCTTCCTTTGGGAATCCTTTATTTCTAGGACTTACGTTGTTTCAGTTAGTGTAACAAAGTATTAAGAGTACATACCGTAGAAGGTAAACGAATCTAAGGAAACTCTGGCTCCTAAATGTAATTGGATAAGAGTATATATAGAAAGCGAATGTTCCCAGGAAATTACTAAGCTTCTAATCCTGTTGACCAGGAAAGCAAACAGAACAGTTTGCTTAACCATTTTTGGATAAGAGCTTTGTAGCATGTATATTCTCATCGTAACGGGTGCTTCTTTTAGGACATTAATGCAATTGTGTCTTCCGGCAGAATGCTAACTCATCATAATTCATAAATCCTTAGTTAATTGAAATTCAGCGTATGTGTTAGGGAAATCCAATAGAGAAGCATCTTCTCCTTCACACCTCATGAAGTGAATAATATCGCATAAGGAGTAATTAATTTCGCCATTAAATTATTGAGTATAAACACGGACATAGGTTATTATGCTATGATTTAATCTGAAACGCTGCAATTTTGGATTTTAATCAACTTCAGTAACTAAATAACATACATACACAATCCTTTTATTTACTATTTCATTTAAATAACACATGAACTTAAGCGCCGAAAATAGTTAAAAAAAACAACCACAAAATTTACCCAAATATGTTAAACATTTTATGTTATGACTTAAATTTTTCTTTTTCCAAACAGTTAATTTACTTAAAATAAATATTTGAAGCATGCTTCTCAATTAGGAATTCATGGATTTCCTGAGGAGGGGAGTAGAAAAATTTCAGAGGGAAAAATGAGCCTGAATAAAAAAAAAAAACTTACTTATTGTATTTATTTATAAAAACAGCTAAATATAGGATTTTTACCTTTCTCTATTTTATAAAGTATGTAAAAAACCATAGTTATTTGGTATTAGTGTTATCAAGAGCAGCACATCGTAAATAAGTTTTTATTTGAGTTCAACAACATTAGGCCCCTCAATAACTCATTTACTTAAGAAAATTAAATTTTACTTGAAACTTTTTATATATTAATCTATTTTTATTTATTACTATTTTATATCACAAATAAGCAAATTTATTACCATTTCATATTTTTATTATGAAGAATTTTTTGCTTAGATAAAACTTGCAGCATTTTTTTTCAAACAGAAAATATCCGAATTGTAATATCACATGATGGAAACAGGACATCTTTTCTTTTTTCATTACACAACTCATTTCCAGCGAAATTGATTCTTTTTATTCTGTATAAAATCTGTTTCATATTCTCTTCCATTGCGGATTCCCAAATGGATTTTAATGTAACATTGTAAACTTCAAAATTACCGGAACAATAAATTGTTTTTATTTTTTATTTTAAAGAATTTGAACTTTATATGAACATGTTAACCCTCTCTCAGGCTCTAATCTCCAGTGAAGTAAATTTTTAAAAAAACTGA
This sequence comes from Trichonephila clavata, assembly GCA_019973975.1. Taxonomy (NCBI): domain Eukaryota; kingdom Metazoa; phylum Arthropoda; class Arachnida; order Araneae; family Nephilidae; genus Trichonephila; species Trichonephila clavata. The sequence continues at coordinate 87,359 of BMAO01028994.1, read as the reverse complement.
AGTGTAGATATTTCTTCTCAACCCTAAATTTAAATGAAATATATATGAATACTAATAGAAAATTGCAAGAATAATTTTAAAATAATTTTATCTAAAAGAAACTGAAAACTTGAAAAAAAAAGTCAATTTCTAATCAGAAAGAGGCTTTATTTTAACAGAAAGTTGCTTTTCTTATTTGGCAAGGCTTTATAAACAGATGAATGAGTTATATTTATACGAACTTATACATATGTGTGTGAATCTATAAATATATAGGAGAAAAGCGATTCAATCACTCATCACGAGATCTCCAGAACTTTTTGACTAACAGACTTTAAATTTGGTAAGCGCGTTTCTTTTATTGAGTAGAGATCCGTTAAGAACAGGTTTTGCAGACATCGACTCCCAAAGGGGTTTAAAAGGATGTTGTAAATTAAGAAAATCTCATTTTTGAGCTATGCGACCTACGGATGTAAAATTTGGCAAGCATGTAATTTTGTGAAGTGGATCAGCAAAAAAATGGATTTTGTGGAAATCGGCTCTATGAATGGGGCCATGGGGGGAGCAAAAGATAATTATGCTTGTAACTAACTTGCTCCCTCCCTACATTTGTGTTATACATACACGAATATATATTGCTAAGTTAGTTCAAAAAAAGCATTTGTTTTTGCTAAAAGGGTTTCAGAAACAAAGGTTAACAGAAAATGTGTTCTTCATACTTTTGCAAAATATTGACAATATATGTATAAGATTTTTAAAGCTTAGTTAAAAAGGGAACGAGGGCTCTTTATTTTACTATAATACACTTAGCAACACAAAATGCAATGTGTGGGTATTAAATCATATTTAAAAATAAAATTCTTCTTTGAAAAAGTAAAGAATTTTTAAAATTGGTTTTTAAAATTTTTATACCGATTAGTTGATATTCTCAGAAAAGAAATCATTCGAAAATATCTAAAAAAAAAGTACAAAATCACAGTTTAATTATAAAAATGCACACCTTTGTGTATCAAAATAAACATGTAACCGGAAAGCAAAGTTAAAGTTATAAAATGAAATGAAATGAATAAATATTTATACGTATAAAATAAAATATAACATATTAAGCTAATATACGCTTTGCTTTCAAATGAAATAAATAGTACATAGTTGAAAAAAACTCTAAAAGTATATATTACATTTTCAAATGAATGAATTGGATATGTTTTTGAATAAAATGCACATATTTCTATAATATTGCAATAGCCAATCTTGACTGATCCATATATTTTCCTATCAAAAATTTTTGTAATGCCAACACACACAAAAGAGTTTATTTACATTTGAAAGATTATATTCCGTTAAATTAGATAAAAAAATTAAATGAATTTAATTTTTGCACTCATTAATTTCTAAACATTTATTATTTAGAAGTCTAATTTTGAGGGACATTTTCGAAAGAAAAATCAAGTTTCAATTACGCTGAATCATCTGATTCCATATACTTAAACATGAATCATCGCTAATAAATATTTTCTTATTAGTAAATTAAACGCGTAAGAGAATTAAATAAAACCATGGTATTTTATAATGTATCCTACAGTGTGATTAAAAATTAGACCATAATTCCCATTTATATGCAATCATTGTAGAAACGTTTTCTCTCCTAAAGTAAATTATTTTTAAGCTAAAAGACATTCAATATATAAAAGTATATGTTTTTTCTCTAAGAAAAAAATGCCAAATTTTATTCTATCATTATAATGCACCTTACTACAGTTCTAACTTTGGAGAGGTTACTAACAAGGAGTTGATAACTATTCATAACACTAAAAAATAATTCAATAATACTTTATATTTTATATGAATATGAAACGTAAAGGAAAATATATACATACGCAGAAACTATTCAGCCTTAGTCCAAACTAGAACTTTTCCAATCAAAATTTAAATATTTTATTTACTACAATCTTTGAAATTTTGTTTTAAGTCTTTAAGCAATAATTAATTTAAAAAATAATAATGTATGGAAATAACAATTGCATAGTTATTTTACTGATTTGCATTTAAAGTAATAGTTTTTATAAGGACATTCAAGATTTACTCTTTGTACACGTAGAAAACATTCTGCTTCAAAATAATAATACTTACTGGCCATGTTTTTATTTTTAAACAAAATTTTCTAAAGTATATTTTAACCATAAACATGTTAAAAATATAAGCAGAGTATTTAAATTAATTTATTTTTTTAAAATAGTAGTTACTTACGCTCAAGGTATACTTCCTCCAACTGATCCCATATTTTCCCCCAAGTAGCCTCAGGAACTGTTTGTAGTCTGTTTCCTGAAACAATTACTCTTCTCAAAGCTGGCATGTCATGAAACATGTCCTCAGGCAGTTCGTCATAACCACTAAAGCTGCAAAAACATTTTAAAATCATCTCAGCTGCGTAATATTTCATTCAATTCATAAGAAAATCTACAATTTTTTGAGTTAATAGTTTGTGGATGCGAAAATCCTTCAATTTATATAATAATTGAAGATTATTGAAACATAGAGAGAGGTTCTTGAAGTAATGAAATTCGATAAAAACTAGAAAAATACATATGCAGTGAATTTAAGAGAATCGCTTAAAACTCACGTTAACTTTTAAAAAACTCTTGTTGAAGTATAATGTTCTCATTATAAATATATTTATATATATATATATATATATATCAGGTAATAGTTTCGTTTTTCTTATAATGATAGAATGAAATAAATTACTGAATTTTAAATTCCCTCGTTTGATATTAATAGTTGATACTTGCTTATTTTATTATGAATGTGAATGCGTTTTATTTTCTAAACTGCATTGTTATAAAAACTGACATAATTTAATGTGTAGTATAAAGCACATGTTACCGTTAAAGCTCGAAAGCCTTTAATGGGTAGATTAACTCATTTTCTTCGTTAAAATGAGGAATAATTTTCTGCATTTTAACTAGGTAATCTTCACATTAGGTTTTCCGTATCACTTAAGTTCAAATTTTCTCATTTACTTTCTGTTAGGAATTTTGATTGAACGTTGACTCATCCCAGAATAATTTGTCCCAAATATTAAAGATATTTTTAATGAAAGAAGTCTTTGCTGTGTAGTAATATCTTTACGTCAAACAGCAATAAAAAAATTTCTTGGTCCAGGCCATTGTTTCAAAAAATGTGACTGCAAATCTAACTATACCACAAATAGAAGTGCAATTCAAAGTGTGACCAATCTCTAGATTTCACTAATAAGAAAGCATAATTTTATCATATGTTTCGAAAATTCATTTCCTTAATTGCAATAATATTTTAAATCGTTTGATTCTTTGTATTGTAGTTTTTAAATGTTTGATTCTATATACTAATGTGTTGATTGTTTGATTGTATTAACTTGATTCTTTAGATACCAAAAAGTAAATAAACAACATTTAATACAAGCGTATGGAAACGTTGCTGTTGTTCATTTATCTTTTTTTCACTTTAACGAGTGTCTAGTAGGTAATGGGCAGATTAGCAAGTATCTAGTAGATAATGTGAAGATTATCTAAGTAACTCACAGATTACCAAGGTAATTTGAAAAATTGAATAGGTTTTCAGCACTTAAACGGATCGCTTTTGTTAATGAGCAAATTATTTAGGTAATCTGCAGATTGAGTGATTTCTGCACTTTAGCGATGACTCAGATAATAATATTATACATTTATATATATATATATATATATAGTTACATTTTTCAATAAATCCTAAAATTAGTAGATCAATAAGATAAAAGTTAAAGAAAGACTTTCATTTATTTAAAAACTTAACATGAAAATATTTTGGTAAGTTAAAAAATTGTATTTCTAGCAAATATAAATAATTAAAAATATGAGAGAGATATGTTTAATAATGTCATAATAGGCAATATGTAATATCTAGTATTGATAACATCTATAATATATATTGATAATATTTACAGCAATGACAAAAGAAATTTAATACTTCAAAATGTTAATACATTTACTAACGGATTTTAATACTCTATATACTAAAATTAGCAAAACTTTTTTTGAGATTTAGAAACCCAAAACAAAACCGAATTTGAAGGTATCAGAACTGGATAATTACATCAAATAAACTAGATGGCAGTACCTCATGTACCTACTTAATGAGACATTAATAAACAATCAATCAATCATTATCAAAATTTAATAAAATAATGTTGCTGAGAGACCATCGTATCCGAAAATTTATCATTTTATTCACTAATGAATCAAAAGGAAGACGCTTTATTAACGGACTTCGGAAGGGTAAAAGGACATGTTTACGAGTAATAATATACACTGGCCTCCAAATTTAAGGAACAACATATTTTTCGAAGCTCACCGTAAAAAAATTATAGTAACGATAAAATTTATAGTTTATACAAACGATAAAAAAAAAAGCGAACGTTGTACAAATTTATGCAAAAACACTTTTTTTAATAGGAATGTGATGAACAGAGATATAAATGAGTTAGAGAAAAAAAAGCATATATCAGGCTTTCGTAATTACGCGTGTAACTTTTGTTAGCAGATTTGTTGTCAATAGGCAGTGGTGTCTCGCAATGTCTGAGAGAAGCCGTTAGCCCGATTCGTTAATGGGGAGGGCGGTCGGATGGATTGAAATGGAGTTGTCACAGGCTGATGCTGCTAGGCGTCTTAATGTGTCACTTAGTGTGGTCCACCGTCTCTGGAATCTATATCAAACCGAAGCATCTGTATCCAGAAGACATAATCCAGGCCGACCACGAGCTACAACACCTGCAGGAAACCGTTTTATCGCTCTTTCGGCCAGAAGGAGAAGAAGGATTTCTGTGCCGCAACTTGTTGCAGACCACTCTGTAGCATCAGGGAGAAGAATATCCGCTAGTATGGTGCGAAGGCGTCTTCACAATTCAGGTATCTGTGCAAGGCGACCAGTTTTGTGTGTAGCCCTCCACAGACGACAGGGAAGGACCCACTTATCTTGGGCAAGAGAACATGTTTCCTGAATTAGACAGCGATAGGCTTCTGTATTTTTACAGACAAGTCTAGATTCACACTGGAGAGTGATTCAGGACGTTTGCTCATCTGGAGGGAACGAAGCACCAGATATCATCAATCCAACACTGTTGAAAGATACAGTTACCGAGGTGGTGGAATAATGGTTTCGGCAGTTATCTCACTTGGTGGTCACACTGATCTGCATGTGTTCCAGGTAGGACCTCTGACTGGTGTGAGATATCGGGATGAGATCCTTGATCCATATGTCCACCCGTATGCCGATGCAATTGGCAATGACTTCATTTTGATGGATGATAATGCACGACCTCACCCAGCTGTAATTGTTGAGGAATATCTTGAGGGTCTTGGCTTGTAGCAAATGGAATGGCCAACTTGATCTCCAGACTTAAATCCGATAGAGCATCTTTAAAACTATCTTGGTAGACAGGTTGCTGCTTTAAGTCCTCCTCGAGGTCTTTAGGAGAGCTGGAACAAAGCTTACTCCGTGTCTGGTCTTCGCTTCCTATTTCGATAACCGAGAACTTAATTGACAGCATGGAAATTCGATGCCATCAGAGCATTCAAGCTAGGGGTGGGCATATCCCTTATTAACACCCATTTTTGTTATGGTGCTATGGCATTTTACCACATAAAACTGTGATTATTATTTTTTCCAAGAATGGACTTTTCCAGCGAGATTGCCTTCTTTGATGTAAATCATTTTTGAATTTTTGTTATGTAAACTTCTGTCTTGCAGCCAATACATAACTGTTTTGTGCACATGCCATCCAAATTTGGTGTTTCTACATTCATTCATTTGTAAATTAGGCGCAAAAAAATGGTTGTTCCTTAACTGTTGGAGGCCTGTGTGTATAATTTATGAAAATTTCTGTAAAAAGGACACTCTACAGAATAAAACTAAGTTACTATAAAAAATTTATTTTTAAAAAAATAAAAACTTAGTCAAATCAAGCAAAAATTTCTTTCTTTTTTAATTATTTTGAAACAAAAAGGTAAATATATTATTTACATAAATATGAAAATTAATCTTTCACTAAAACTCTCTGAGGATAAAAATTCTTGGGATCGCTTCTATAATAAAAACATAGAATGGATAATTATGAAATGAAATAAATTTTTGCAAAACTAATTCCTAATTTAACATCTGAATGAACTCATCGATTCACATCCATGTTGACAATAAAAATTTATTAATGTCGTGAAGTTAGATACTTATGTTGCCATTGGTGGTAATATCTAATGCGTTTCTGAAGCTTTTAAAAATTTATTAAAAGAATTGCTCACATAAAAAGTTGAAAATAAATACATTCTGAAAGCAAACCAAACCAATATCAAGGAAAAAATTTTATAAGAATTTATACCTCATTTCAAGTAAACTTAGTTTATTTGCAGGTCGAGGAAACATAGATCTGGATACCTTTTTGAAGCTATTATCACCTAACCAAATTTGTGCCACATTAACCAAAGAAGCAAATGCTTTATCCCCAAGTTCTTCTATATCATTTGCCTCCAAGTTCAAATATTCCAAACTCTCGGGGCCACCATTGAACCAGTCATTGCCCAATCTCTTGATGTCATTGGCTTGAAATTGCAAAGACTCTAGCTTCTTCAAATGTCCAAGAGGGAAAGTTTCCAAATCCTTCCTTCTCTTATTTATACTGCCATATATAAATATTGATTTCAAGGAATTTTCCAGCCCTGAAAAGGGTTTAGATCCAAAAGAACCAATCTGGCAGTTCTCGAAATGGAGAAGGACAGATTTCTGTCCTTCAAAAAAATCAGAAGGAATATCCCCAAGTTTCGACTTCAAAAAGACAAAAGATATATTGTGTTCTCTGACGTTCTTCAGAACAGGATACAGCTTATCAAGGTTACTGAAAGATTCGCAGTTGATTGAAGTTAGCACTTCGTCACCCTCACAAAAGCACGGATAAACATCTTGGCTGGGTGGACATGGTGGAGCTTCCCCTTCAACTAAAATTACTGCACTGAATAGGATTCCAGCGAAGATGGCTAACGACATTCTTAGTAATTTTCAGGACCTAAGGAAAATATTAAAGAGGCTAATATTTAGTAAAATATTTGTAACAGAGGTTTATATAAAAATTACATAACATTTTGCGATGTTAAATTGCAACCATAATTCAATAAATAATATTATTTAAGATTTATTTTTTCATTTTCTTTTTTTTAACAAACGTGAATGAGTTTTTTTACAGATTGTCGTCGTTTTCCACGTTTAACAGATTTTAGACGGTACTTTTTAACAGTTACAACTAAGAATAAAATTCATATTTAAAAATGCATTTTTGAAAAGGTTGCAAGCTTCGTTTTCACATAACTCAACTAAAAGTATTTTGAAAAGGAATCATTTCTTGCAAAAAAAAAGAAAAAAATTAACGTTAGTTCAACCGCAAATTAACTGAAATAAGACCTAAAAATCCATTACATTAAATAAACCATTTCAGCAATAAAATCACGACAAATAAGCAATTTTATGTTAATGAATGTGGTAGTATCAGGCAAATTAAAATTGATTTGCTTTTCAATTTTATGAAGATAAAAAAAATTATACCAATAATTCATAAATAAAATAGGAAATTTTCCAAAAATTTCTGCAATAACCTGATGAAAAAATCCTCAATTAATAGCTTAACAATTTTTCAGAACTTAATTTTTCAACTTAATGTAGAAACTATAACTTTGTACATAAACTTCACCATTCCGTAGAAGTCTTCTTTCGAAACTATTTCTCGATAAATAAAACTTAAGAAAATTTCAATCCATAATTTTTCAATCCAATTTTCACGTGAATTCATTTTTGTGTATTACTTCACAAATATCTACAGTTTAATTCCCCTCATGATAAATTTTGCACACTTGACCTTCAAAACAGGAGGAAAATAATATTTCGCGAAAAACAACTTTTTATTTTAGAGCCTTACGTATTTCTAATTTACAGATTACCTGGGCATTCAGAAGTCGTCACCAACTTCCCGTTTGGAAATTTGAGGGCAACACTAATGATTTCATGACTTTTATGCTAATTTTAAATACTTTTAAGTGTTTATTTGAAGTCATTTTGCTTTCTTTTTGTTTTTTTTACTCTGATTTTTTTATAAACATTTCGAACATTTCTATCATTGTCAAAAGGGAATTTTAGAGCTGAAAAATAGCAATCACAGAGCCCATCGGGAAAAAATGCAAACTTTCCATCAAACATAAATTTTAAAATTATAAACAAGTATTTCAACCACCTCTCTTCTACACACACCCCTTTTGGGGGTCGGCAGTAAACTTAATATATTTAATAATACTGGTTAAGGAAATGTTTCTGTTTATTTTTATTTATTTATTTATTTATTTTTGTCAAAATATCACAAAACGTTACTTTCTAGAATGGGTGAAGATTTTATTTGAGAGAACTTCAGTTCCTGTGATTTGTATTTTAATCACAGCATTAAATTTGATAAAAAAGTGCTGAACGCCCATGCAACGTCGAATATTTCAGGCAGTTTAAAAGTACAAAAGTCCAAGAACATTTTCATATGCGGGTAAGTAGTAGTACGGTAAAATCTTCTTCCTTTCATTTAGGAGATGCTAGCTGGAAATTCCAAAACCAGTATTAGGGAACAAAATAAAAGTCTCTTTTATTGCGTCCTTTCTCCTTATCCTTACAAGTTATCCAACAACTCTCTCGTCCTTACAACTTATTGATGAGCTTCACAATGTCAAGAAAAGTAAACATCAGTTAAACTTTTTGAATTCCATAGTTTTTAATGGAAACAGCTATCTTTTGAAAAGAAATAAAAGCAAATACAATCAATAAAAAAAATATTACATACCTTTATAAGTTGAACAAAAGCCGGCGTTGTGAGAAGAAAGATTTCTTCAAACAAGGTTTATATGTTATCGGTGATTAAAAAAAGACAGATGCTGATTTTCTCATTCACGTAGAAGTTAACAGATAAAGAGTTTTTCTCCGAGACATTTTCCTTTTTACCTTGCGGCATCATTTTTATATGGTAAGAGATTGAATAATTTGCGCCTCTAAAAAATGTTTATCATTAGAATAAAAAACTAATAAAGAAAAGGCGCTTAATTGTTTGCTATTATATATGCCGTTCCAGTTGAAACCTCCAATTAATATGGAACTATTAAAAGCAGTGAAAACACTTGGTGGATATTGTAATACGAGTATTATTAAAAACAATAGCATGAACATGTCACAGTTGCATTCATTAAATGTTGAAATAAGTGCTGTTATTTGCTAAAATCTCAAATATAGCTAATAATCAGATAATATTACTTGGTTGGCAACTAAAAATGTGCAGACGAGAAAGTGAAAAAAACTTCCGTTTGCAAAAATTGTAATTCGTTTAAAAGACTACGTCTCATGACGTCTTACGGCCGATTGTGTTACCATTCCTGTTGCAAACCTCAAGCCTACTTATCAACAAGACTTTGCCCAGAGACACATATAGCGCGTGTTACTATGAATTGTCTTCAAGCTTGCGCAACACTAACTCACTTGATCTCTCTTGATTATTCGGTATGTTATGGGAAGGCTATTGCGACCATCCCGGGTTGTCAATGAGTTAGGCAGACAAATGGGGACAATTTAGCAAGGAATTAGGATGTACTCGATCCGAGAACATTATTAATCTATGTCCCGCCAAGTGATAATTTGCATCCAGACCAAACGTAACTAACGTAACATATACAAACTAATAAGGTATTCGATTTATAAAAGTTCCTTTTCGTAGATTCAGAAGAAGCAGTATAGTACATAAATGTTTTATATGTAGGAAAAGGATTTTTCCTCAAAACATTCGTAAAATAATCTTAAAAAACTCAAGTTTTTCAATAAAAAAAATACTCAAGTTGAAATGTTGTATCTATTAATATGCAGGTATAATCTGATGAAATGTTTTTATTTCGGTTCTTTAATTAGTGAGTTCCATTGGATAAGTATAGAAAGTATGAAAATACATATTGATGTAGTATTAAAAAAAAACGAAGCTCTCTGATTAAAATGTCTCGTCTGGCCTTCACATTGAAGACCTCTCATTTCTTCCATGTGAAAGAATAAAACCTTTTTCGATGTCTTTTTCGAATTGTTAAAATTAGGAAAATTTCTATTGGATCCAAAAAAAATAATCTCTAACCATATTAGAACATTTTAATTAAGCTTAATTATTATCTAATTATTTAAAATTGCTCAGTAATTTGAATAAACTACACGACAGAAATAAAGATATTACACTTTCTATGCATAACTAAAAGCATCTGAATATATTCCGGATTCAGACATGTCCCGAACAAAAGTTTAGAATTCATAAATTCATCTTTTTCGTCTACTCTGAAGTATTAAATCACAGTCTAATTTCACAGATACAGACCTAGTTGCACAATCATTTATTTCTAGTTTGAATCTAAATCTACAAGTATATTACATAGTAATATGTCTTCCTTCTTTCAAGTTAATTTGAGCTTTTTAAAAACTGAGCTGTATAAAGTAACATATCTATATAAAAAAAGATAGAATGTAAATTTTAAATTTAAAAACCAGAGTCGTAATAGAGTTAAATAATCATATAAATATTGTAAAAGAGCGAATAGATTTAAATTCAAGTATACCTTTTAAATTTAAATGACAGAGAAGGTTTATTTGAAAAATAATTAATGGAAACAGAAAAAATCCGCATAAAAGCGTTGCTCCTTAAATTTAAATTGTTTCGAATTTTTTAAAAAAATTGTTTCTCAATTACCTTAATTTTTTTTATGTTGGATTTAACCAGTATTCTATTACAGCGATACAGCAGGTATTTGCTTTGGTTGAATGGTTATTTACTCAAATAACAATTTAAAGCAATTGGGGTTATTGGTGACAGACCTCGTAATTTTGAGCCTCGACCAAGTGACGAGAACGACACTTGACCTGGTATAACTCACTCTTCAAACTTCCACACCATGCCAATGTGTGGACTTTGAATCTCGAAATATTTAGCTTGCAGAACCCTTCTACGCAGTGGATCTTCTGTGGCCCCAGGACTTGAACTCATGACTCGACAGAAACAGCTGCAGCTATGAGTTCATGACTATGACCATTCAGCACCCGCAACCAAAGTGGGTGCTTTCAATTCTACAATGTGGTCAAGCTGAAAAAAATTAATCCTAAATCTTGCTATTTTTCTCTCCTACGTCACTTCAATTGATGACTTTTAGGTGAAACTGAATTTAGTGCGAAAAATCCGTGTACAAAATAATCTAGTTACTTTCTCTTAGATAGCGCACTTTAGAATAGAAGATTTGTGATCAAAATTGATTAAAATACCCTTTTGATCTTGTAGATTAGAATATGAATAGATTATTATATTTAACAGGATACACGTCCTTAATTTGTATAAAAGTTGTTAATACGTGGGTGTATTGGAAAGTTTTAATTATAACAAAGAAATAACCATAGATATCTGGAAAAAATTTGTTTTGCATTTAGTTGGTTCTGATGCACAGAATGTTTAGAATTCATAAATTCATCTTTTTCGTCTACTATAAAGCATTACAGCACAGTCTAATTCCACAGATACAGACCTAGTTGCACAATCATTTATTTCTAATTTGACTCTAAATCTACGAGTATTATTACATAGTAATATGTTTTCCTTCTTTCAAGTTAATTTGAGCTTTTTAAAAAAACTGAGCTGTATAAAGTAACATATCTATACAAAAAACGATGGAGTGCAAATTATGTAGAATGTAAATGTTGCTGTCAATGGCTATTTGCTTGCTTTTTAAAAAGCCGTTAAGTATGGAGAAGATAGAAGCTCGCAATCCGAAAGTTCATTTATTTGAAAGGTTTAGTTTACGATACATCTGCTATGAAATAATAACAGTTCATAGAAATGACAGCTCATCATATGACACTTCTGTGAAGTGGAAAACAAAGAGGTCACATGTCTCTCTCAGACGATTCAAGCCCACACTCATGGATGATGATGTCAAAGTGAAGAAAGAGGCGGACTTTATCCTATAAGACGAAAGAGCAAACATTTAAATGACCATAAGTGATACTGATCACAGTTTGTTAAAAATTATTCATGAAAAACTACACCTGACAAAGGTGTCAGCACGTTAGTTCCACGATTGTTGACTCCTTTTCAGAAGTAAACAGGCCGTGGCCTGTCAAGGGGGACATTGAATCTTTTGGAATAGGACAAAGGGGATTTCTTAGATCGCCATTAGATCATTTTGATAGATCAAATTCTCCTCTATAGTTATAGAGGAGAATTTGATCTATTAAAATGATCTAGAGACTAAACAAATGTGAAGGGAATGGAAGCTAAGTGGTTAATCTTCCCTCAAGAAGGCTATAAGAAAGTTAAGACTGTCAGTTTTTTGGAACTATCATAGAGTCAATTATGCAAACTAACTGGAGAACAATCAGATCATTACTAGTGCTTAATACTATACGAACTGTGAAATAAACTACAAGATGATCTAATCAAGGTATGGAGTAAAAAAATCACCAAAAACGCGTTCTCTTTTTTTTTTTTTTTTTTGCTGACAATACACCTAGTCACTTATTTCGAAGTATGGTGAAGGAAGAATCAAAGTGATGTGGCGGTTAAATTTTGCCACGTCCCATCTATTCTCCCGATCTCCCTTCAAGCAACTTTTTCTTATTCCAAGAGCTCAAAGGCTCTTTTCTAACTGACAAGTATTACATTTCTTTGAAAAAAACTTTTTAAAAACTGTTCAAGTCCTGACTATCCTACTCAACAATATTTGATTCAATTTAAAATTGAATTTAAATACCATTCCCCAATTAATATCTTATGTGTTTATAATATGTATACATTATATTTTTTTTAATTTTCCTCGGTCTCAATCAGTGTTGTATATCTAATTTATATCATCTGTGATTCTATTACATTATTTTAAAAAGGCACGTATGAAAACTGTTCACGGAATTGCAAAATCAAACATAATCGTAATCAACAGATAAAATTTACTGAAGAAAAAAATCAAAGCAGATTCACAAAAAAAAAGATACTTTTTGATTATCTAACCAGATTTTTTATGTTTTCCTTATATTTTTTTTAAGTGCGACATTCTTCTTCGCAGAAAAAAATTAAAGAAAAATTGCGAATGGTATTAATTACAGACGGAAAAAAAAGCATCTTCAAAAGAATTTTTTTTCGGTGTTCGATTAAAATACCAAATGAATTTACGAGTTAAAATTTTAACAATTTTTCTTTTTTAAATTTTTAACCTTATTCCACATCTAATGGCTGTTAGAGAACACTTTACATATTTGAAATAAAGCAAATTAAGTTTAGTATTATTATTTTGGGAGAATTTAATTGGATCCATGAAAGTAAAGCTAGTTGATTTCCTAAACATCTATATTTTTTTTAATCATAAATTAAAACAGATAAGTTATTTATTATATTTTTTCAAATTTTGTTAATAACTAAGTAAAAGAATATAGTTATATGCTTAAAGAATCATTTATTTTCAATCAATAAACTTAACCCTTCTTATTTTGTGATATATTTAATTTTAGTTTACTCAAACTTGCAGCAGTTTTACAGACAACTAGCTCTTTAACTGTTGATTATTCATAATAAAATAAAGATAACAGGAATTAATCCTCTCCTATTAACCATACATGATTTTTACAAGATGATCAAGATTTAGTTTAAGATATCCGACTACCCTAAAATTGTGAATTTTGCCAAAAATTGACAAATTTTTTTTTGTGATTTTATTTTATATACCATCTTATCAGCTTTATAAAAAGGCCAAATTTATTATTTTCCGTTCACTAGAACAAAAACTACCAGTGTTTTAGTAAAAGCATATGTCATTACTTTAAGCAAGATGTCTTACTTTAAAACGCGTTTTACTCAAAATGAGGGTTTTTTTTTTTGTGTAACATCTTTACTCTAGGTTGCTGGATATTTGTTGGAGTGATTTCGTGAAAAGGGACGGAAATGCGTAACATGAAGTCGGGGGAAGCGCGCGCTGTTTGATTTGACCAATTCAGCGCCTTGGGTGTGTCTCTTCGCTAGCCTCGTCTCAGGGTCCAACTCTACTAGCAATTAAGACGCCCGCCTACCGCACACAACAGCAAGTCTTATTAGACTTCATCCAGAATAAACTTGTGATTATTACGCTCAAATGTGTAAGTCTCAGGGCTCGTTGTGTTTGAAATCTCAGGATATATTTATATATGTGTAAACTATATATTTAAAAAAAATTATTATATTTCCTGGTAAGCGTCTGACAAAGCTCATCATTCTTTAAAAAAATAGGAGTAAGTAATATGGAATTATTTGAATAAATATTTAAGTACTTATCATTTCATACTTTGAGGTTAATTCCTATCGCTGTCAATAAAATATTTTTAATTGTGATTAAAAAAAATTTCTCGATTAAAAAAAAAACTAATTAAGAAAACGGGTATTTTTGATTTTCTCTAATATTTCTAATTTTTAAGCATGCGCTTCAGGCAATGGCAACTTTCATTCCTTCCCCTACGGGAACGGCACGACAACAACAACAACAAGCATGCGCTTGACAGTGTTTCTTCGCTACCCTCGTCTGAGGGTCCAACTGTAGTAGTAATTAAGACGCCCGCCAACCGCACATACCAGCAAGTCTTGTCATTTTGGTGGTCGCATACATTTCTCCGAATCAGTTAAAAAAATTAAAGATTCCCTACATTTTGTACTTTTACCGTATACCGAAGGTGGTTCTGCTCTTTTTAACACGCTTTTATAAGTTTCACTTGCATGTAACGGAATCTTAGAACTCGATTTTTACCCACTTAAAAAGATCGGATTCATTCGAAATTTCGCACACTTGTCAAGGACCGATGACAATACAATAATTTCATAATTTTGTTCCATTGTCCTTTTCAGGATCGTCAGGAATCGGGATAATCAGATTTGGCAATAATTCCATGTACCATTTCCAGATTTGGCGACTTATTGCATATATCATTTTTAAATTTGGCGACTAGTTCCATATACCATTTTCAGATATGGCGACTAATTTCATACATCATTTCCAGATTTGGCGACTAATTTCAGATTTAGCGACTAAAAGAATAAGTTGTAACCCTAAAGCAAGTGTTTTGAATTTGAAGCTAATTATATGCACATATAAAATACACTTGCTGTTAATAGGAATAACACAAACAAAAAAAGTGTTCTGTATCTGACAAAGTGGAGGGTGGGTATGTGTTATCAATTTCTTACCATAATATAAACATTTTTCTTAAAAGGAAAATAAAAAAAATGGCTCGTGCACGTGAAAAAAATAATTTATGTTCTAACTGCAAAATATTTTTTATTTTTATAAAGCAATACGTTTAGAGTGATGATACGAATTAACATTATAGCAATACGTTTAAAAGGTGAAAAAACATTTGACACTTAATATTACCATGATTTCATTAATTCGCTTTCTTTAATGTGTGCCCGTGGATGGAATTTTGTAATTGATTTTAATCTGTGTGACTTTCCGAAGAGCTAGAGACTTGAAATTTGGACCATAGCTCAGAAGTGGATGACAATGCATGAAAATGTGAAAATAAAAAACAAAAACGAAAAGGAGGAATTTTATAATTTTTAGTCCGTAAGAAAAACACGGTACATTAAAAAAAATTTTAATTCGAACTTTTTCTTCTTTACACACTTTTATTTCTTTGACCTGTTCAAAATTGACGGAATCTAATATAACAATACGGGACTCATCCGAGACCTCGTAAACGGAGAGAATAAATACACTTCAGACCCGTTAATTAATATCCATTGAAGAGCAAGACTAATTCCGCAGCCATGTAATTCCAGCTACAAATATCAAACGCAAGGATAAATTTAACGATGAATAAATGATAGTTTAAAAAACTTAACAACACGCTTTTATTGTAGTTCGAACTAAAAAATGAAAAATAAATTATAGTTTGAAAAAAACTAAAAAACACGCTTTTATACTGAATCGAACTAAAAAGTAAAAAAATAATTCTTAATAAAGAATAAAATGATTATATATAACGTGAAAATGAATGTCATTGGGGTAAAAGCGTGGGGTGTTCTATAAATGTATCAATTGTTATAATTTCTAACTTCTATTCCGAAAAGCTGAATTAGTGTACAAATGTAGTACAAAGCACCCCACGCTTTTACCCCCAATGACATTCATTTTCACGTTAATCATTTTATTCTTTATTAAGAATTATTTTTTTACTTTTTAGTTCGATTCAGTATAACAGCGTGTTTTTTAGTTTTGTTTTTTAAAAAAAACTATCACTCGCTTCCCATTATTTTGAGTGGTGATTTTAACGTTAACTTCAGTTTGCCAGAAGTTGAGCCGCTCATAGCTTTTCTGAAAGATGAACTCAAGCACGAAATGAACACTAATCGAAATGTTTCGACAACTAACAGTGGTACTGTTATTGACGCCATTTTTCAACGATCTTTAAATTCTTTGAAATTACAAGTATATGTGTCATACTTAAGTTTTCATAAATCTGTTGTCTCCGCTCTTCCCCAAATTGAACAATAATAAATATTTTTGATAAAAAACTGCATTACTCCTTGTGTTAATGAAATAAAATTTTCATTAAAGATATAATTATTCAATAGAAAATTATTTCCAGTCATAACCGATTCATTTCTTTCAGGATTTTTTTTTTTTTTAACATTTATAAACCCCGTGCACCACCGAACGTATAACACGGGGGTAAACAACACAGACAGAAGAGAAAGGATTACAACACAAACATCCATGCCTTCTCCGGGATTCGAACCCAGTCCCTGCGTTCTTTCAGGATTAAAGTCACTATTGCGTATTTACCGTGATAAGAAGTCAGATGTTACACATCATATGCGACTACTGTAAGACTCGTTTCTTTTTTTTTTTTTTTTTTTTTTGAAAAGGCTCAAACAGGGGGAGCAATTTCTAAAAAAGTTTTTAAAATAATTAATTGAAATTTTTTGTGTATGTTCTGTATAATAGTAGAAGTGTTTTAACCTTCAGATTTCTCAATCAATGTTTTATTACAAAATTTACAGTCCCTTATGTTAGTATAAGCACTGTGTTTTTTAGCAATTTCATATAATAACTAAGATAAAGTGCTCCAGTTTTTGTAAAATTTAAAGTATCTCTTATCCTGAAGATCATTTCAAAAATGAATAACATAATAACACATCAGAATTGAAAATTTTTTTCATAAACTTTTATGTTATTTTTTTTTTTAATTTTTACCAATTTTTTCCCATTTTAGTAGTAATAATTTCTTTTTCTATTCTTAATTTTAGCATATTTTTCTTAAAATGTACAAAACAAGCCTAAAAACCACAAAAAAATCCCCGTATCTTCATTTTAAAAAAAAAAAAATGCTTTTGCAAGTAGCTGGATACCTTAATTATAAACTAGTAGTTTGTTATAAAACTTTTTGGGAAATTAGTCTTGGTACTTAAATACCACTGGCGTAGCTAGTTTTAAGTGGGCCTTGTATCAAAATTCCTAGGGGGACTTTTTTTTTTTAAAGAAATAAAAGATTTTTATTTCAAACTGTCAGAATGTTACACATTTTAGTATCTGTCCGTATCATTGATACGGGCAGATACTGCGGTGGCTGCGCCCCTGCTAAAGACCCTAAGCGTAGAAGAGACTTCTGCACTTTATATCTGTCGAAGTGCAAATCCCTTATGTGGGTCTGATGTGGAAGTTTAGAAAGTGGGGAGCCAGCTCGGGTGTTATCATCATCACTTGATCGTGATAAGAAATTACGAGATCCAACCATTATAGCCATCATGTTCTTTCGTAGTGCAACGTTAATAAAGAATAAAAAAAAACGTTGGATGTCGTTTGAATACACTAGAGCAGGGGTGGGCAGACTTTCCCAGGGTACGGGCTAATTTTTTCAAGGTGTTGCGGTCCTCCCAGTGGCGTAGGTGTAGTGAGCTAAAAGAAAGTATACAATACAGTCGGACCTCCATTTTACGAATTTCTCTAATTGGCGAACCTTTTCCTGGACCAAGAACATTTTCCAATTATCTTCGTAAAATTAATTCCAAGTAGCGAAGGGCATTTTCTATTCAACGAAATTTTCTCTTATAATTCGATTTTTTTCCCTCTGTATCTTTTAAAATATCGTATTTACTCGAATCTAAGCCGCACTTTTTTCCCAATATTAATGCGTGGCTTAGAATCAAAGAGAAAAAGAAATTGGTTGGATGGTGTATTTAAAGCAATTACAGCCTCATGCATGTATTTAAAAGTTTATAACTGATAAAATAATTAATTATTCACTTCTTATTAGTTTTCCTTTTAAATTCATTTTAATTTGGTAAAATTGGATATTGATCAACCATTTTAGGTTATTTTTCAATTTACACAAAATCTTGTTGAGAGTTTGGGGCGCTGCTTAGATTCGAATAAATACGATATTTCTGAACTTTCGTACGATGGAATAATTATTAGGTCTTAGTGGAGGTGGTCACCCCAAAATGTCTTGGCGGTTCACCGGTCGATTGCGATCGACTTAATGCCCACCTCGGCACTAGAGTAGCATTTATTTGATATTATTAATTATTGAGTGTTGTTGAATTTAATATTATACACTAGTAAATTTTTTTTGAATAACAAAAGAATCTTTCTTGGGTTCTTACATTTCCGTTTGATTTTACCATTTTTCTTTTCTTTTCTTTGTCAGTCTTTCGTCAAAATAGTTCATTCACAGAAATGCATACCATTTTTGTCGTGTTAAACGACTACTTCTGGTTATACATATAACAGGAATTACGCAGAGTAAATTCTGCTAAAATGTGAGAGACACAAAAATATACATCAATAAAATTTACCTGAGGAGATTTGGTGTAGATGAATGCGCCATCTATCAGGAAAATAGCAAACTAAATTATTTCTGGAAAGCGAGAAGCGGTTAAAATTAAATGGTTATATATTTTAAATGATGTAAAAGCATAAATTATTACTTAAATACGCTAATAAATTGTCAACTTACATTTTAGATAAAATACTAAAAGCATAAAAATATAAACACGAGATTAATATAAAATTAAATATTTTTCTGATACTTGATCGGATCAAGATTTTTAAATCACGTTAAAGAATTTATCGAAAACGAGTAAAATAAACGAGTTTTTTTAACCAAAAAAGATAATCCATAAATTATGTAGTTTTGATGAATAAAAACTAATAATAAAATAACACGCATTGAACAATTTGTTTTCGAATTTACTACCTTCCAGAAATTCGTGAAACAATGTTTTTAAATAAATATATAAGATGACTCTTTCAAAATATGATATTTTAAATAAGTACACGGTTGTATATAACAATCTAATGGTCTTGAGAAATAACAATAACAATATTAATCAGTCCTGATTTAAAAGAAACAAACTCCAACATGTTCCAGGGAAATCATTCCATGATTTCAACCCTCATGGTGGACGATTTTTCCCCTAATGGAATCTTGAGAGTAAGAGGAAAACCACGAGTCTTTTTTACAATATCATTCGTACATTCCCCTTAACTAACACATACCTAAAAATATTCATATACACACTAAAGTATAAAGAAAACTTATGTTTCATGTACTAAATTAATAATATTAAAAAATGTATAATGCAGTAATATAGTGCTTCTTTCATAGCACACACACATAAGCAATACATAAACAAAAATTTATATCCTAACTAAGAATAGTATACATCAATCATGTTAAATAAATAAAAAAAATAATTGAAGACTACTCGTTAATCTTGAAAAAAAAAACTGCGTTATTGTATCCTGAATGCTAGACGCATGTAACATTACTTTGACCTTTAGCCAGAATTTTTAAAAGAAAGATATCAGTGGCATATTAGGGTCCCCTTGCAGAATGAGGTTTGAACCCCAAGCCTATCTTATAAAGGATTACGTACATGGTGTCACAGTAAGGCCTTGGGCCCCCTACAGCTCTTGTGCCCCACGCGACGCGGAGGGTTAGGGGGTGTACGTTACACCACTGAAGGATATGCATGATCTGATTGGTGTCACGAAAAATAAAAGCAATATGATGAGTTCTTTTTCCTATTTTCTGTCATTAAATAGTAAAAAATCTATGTTCTAATGACATTTTTTTTTTTTTTTTGGTTTAAAAAAAGATAAAACTAATATTTAAAAAATTGGAAAACTCTTTCGTATATTTCACATTCTTTTCAGCGATATTTGTTTTCTAATCATATGACAATTTCTTACTGTTTACCATACACGTTTGAAAATATGCCAGTACTGATTTATAAATGTATGTTTGACAAAAACTTAGAATTTTATATTTATTACTCAAATCGATTGATTGAAATGATATTCGGTTTTTATTTTGTCTCTTTTATTATTCATTTTGCTCCTTCCTTACCTCTATTATTCAAAATTAGAATGTAAACACTAAGTAGTTCTCTTGTCCCTAACAAGAATGAATCTTCAAGAAGTTTCAGATTGATTGTCTTTGTCGACCTCACACCTAGATACTGTTTTCAGCCCACCACATCTATATCTCATATACATATTTACTCGAATCTAAGCCGCTCCCCAAATTCTCTACAGGTTTTAGGGAAAAAATAAAAACATTGTGTAAAAGATTCAACAATATCCTATATTTAAGAAATTTTTTAAAAAATTTTAATGAGAAAATGAGAAATTAATAATTTATTTACTTTACATAATTAAAAACACATTCAAATACATACATGAACCTATATTTACTCTAACTGTCAGTATCATGTTTCGAAAATGATTCGTCACTCCATTGTCACAGCTGATTTCGGAATTGGTGCCAGCGCCGCCATTTTCCCACACGATGTCGTCTTCCGTGCCATCCAATGCATTTTTTATGCAACATTTTTTTGAAAGAATGATTACAGAAGGATGTAAGAGAATTATTAAAGATTGTTGAGCAATTACAACCAAAAATTATATGACATTGCTTACGCCATCGACATATATATGTTTCATCCGTATGGAATTTTCAGTGGCTGCTGCCTTGTTTCCATGTTTTTCTGCAAATAAAATTGCCTCCTTTTTCATACTTGTGTCAAAGTGAACTCGTCATGAAGATATTACCAATATCTTTGATGTTTAAGTGATTAAAAGAAGGGTATACAAAAAAATTTCTTAGTTACGAATATACATCGATGTTTAAGATAGACTGAATACTGGAGATAAACTGCGGAATGGGATAAGTCACCGATGTAAGTGACCAGAATGGACAGCTATATTTTTTTCTTTTGAAAGGGGTGGAAACACAATTTCCCCATCCATCAAATATGTTGCCTTCGATTCTAAGCCGCACTCTATTTTCAGCAGCATCAACACAAGAAAAATAATGCTGGTTAGATTCGAGTAAATACGGTATTTTTCTCGATTAATTCATATAACCTGGAGTTTTTCGGATTAAGTAGCTTTTTATAAATATTAATTTTAAAAAAAAACTGTGGAGATAGTTCAACAAATAATTGACGTATATTTTTGAAAAATCCCAATTAAAATTATATAAGCCTTAAATATTTAAACAAAAACAGCAATAGAATGTTTTTAAACATTTGAATAATTAACTAAATAATAAATGAACTTAGTATCATTAGAAATCAAAAACTGCATATTTTGACGTACTTTTTCCGATTTTTCATACACAGCACAAATCAGTAATTTAAGCTCTATTTAATGTGTTGCTTTTTTACAATTTGTACAATAAAGTGTTAGGCTTAAAATATTCAATCAATATTTGCTATTAAACTATACATTTTCTTAAATAACACGTACAATATAAACTCAAAAATAAATAAATAAATTAGCTTACCTTCTGTTATATATACCCGCAAAATAACATCTGAAAAATTAACAGTAAATTTTACCTTATTATTCCAAATTAAAGCAAATTACTCTTTTTTCTGTAAACCTCCAATTTTAAATTATCTCATATTCAAAAAAAATTTTAAAAAACCATAAAACTTGAAACTTGTATTTTTTATAATTTAACAGGCTGTGAAATCAGGCTGTTGATACCATCAACAAAACGAGACTCATCGAATATTTATATGCACTCACGTGACATTTTAGATTTCTGTGAAAACTACATTTCTTTTTTATTCTTGTGGGAAAGTGAGATTAGAAACTGAGAAAATCAAATTTTAAGATTGGTTTTTAACCATTCTGCCATTTAGTTTCAAAGATATCGATTTCATTTTTTCTACTTTATTTATCCATTGTCAACCAGAAAAGCATGTGACAGAAAAAGGCTCTAATTTACAACCCAGCCATTCCATCGTTTCATGTCTCCGTTTACAACATTGGTCTTCAAACTTTTTCAACTTACTGTACCCTTAGAACTATAAGGTGTTTTTATAGAACCTCATGCCCCACCTTAAATAATATATCTTGTAATATTTAAAGTGGAGAGATCAAAACACGTTATATATACTTTATATATGTAAGAACAATAAAAAAAATTTAATTTGTTATTAAAAATTTTAATATAATTTACTTATTATTAATATTAATTTGTGATCCAAGTATCACTTACCCATGCATAATATTTAATAACTGGGATATGTGCTTGCCTTTTTTTTTTTTTTTTTTTTTTTTTGCACAAACTATCGAAGTCTATTAAAATTAACTGCAATCGCATTTCATATTCAGGGTTTAATTTGTTTCGATATTTTGTTTTTGTAGCTATTCACTTTGAGAAACATTTTTCTCTTAAATACATCGTTCCGAATGGCATCAAATTCTTAATAGATGTGTAAGGAATCCTATGCATTTTACATGAGTTTGCAACTTAAAATTTAACTCTTTCATGCGCTGAATTTTCGACAAAAATAATGCATTAGAGGGAAGTAATTACAAATATTTTAAATAGACCTCATCTATATATATAAAGGAGAAAAGCGACTCACTCACTGACTGACTGACTGATTGACTGACTGACTGACTGACTGACTGACTGACTAATCACGATATCTCCGGAACTATTCAACCTACAGACTTGAAATTTGGTAGACATGTTCCTTTCATAGAGTAGACGTCAGCTAAGAACGGATTTTCCGAAATTCGAAACGCAAGGGGCGTTAAGGGGGTTAAGGGGAGTTATAAATAATTGCTTCCATGTTTAAACTACTCGATGTACAATCTTGAAATTGGGTAAGCAGATTCCTTTCAGAGAGTAGAGATCCGCTACAAAATGAGTTTGGTAAAAATTGACCTCCAAGTGGCGTTGCAGGGGCTTAGGGGGCGTTATAGATAATTATTTCAATTTTTAAACTATTTGACGCACTGTTTTTAAATTTGATATAAATAGATTCCTTTCGTAGAATAATGATCAGTTACAAAACAGGTTTTGTGAAAACAGACATCTAAGTGGCGTTGTAGGGGATTAAGGGGCGTAATAGATAAATATATCCGTTTTTAAACTCCTTCACCTACCTGCTTGAAAATTGGTAGGTAAGTTTCTTTCCTGGAGTAAATATCCGCTACAAAATGGGTTTTGGGAAAATTGACCCACAAGGGGTGTTGCGGGGGCGGAGGGTTTAAGGGGCGTTATAAATTCCGATTTTTAAGTTACTAGACGTACAGTCTTGAAACTTAGTAAGCAGATTCCTATTCATAGGGTAGAGATACGCTACAAAATGAGTTTCGTGGAAATTGCCCCCCAAGGGGCGTTGCGGGACTTGAGGGGCGTTATAGATAATTATTTCCATTTTTAAACTATTAGACGCAGTCTTTATATTTGATAAATAGATTTCTTTCATAGAGTAGAGATCAGCTATAAGAAAGTTTTGTGAAAACAGTCCTCTAAGTGGCGTTGCAGGGGATTAAGTGGCGTAATAAATAAATATTTTCGTTTTTAGACTACTTGACCTACCTGCTTGAAAATTGGTAGGAATGTTTCTTTCATGGAGTAAATATCCGCTACAAAACAGATTTGGGGGAAATTGACCCCCAAGGGGTGTTGCGGGGGTGGGGGTTAAGGGGCGTTATAAATTCCGATTTTTAAGTTATTAGACGTACAGTCTTGAAGCTTAGTAAGCAGATTCCTCTCATAGGGTAGAGATACGCTACAAAATGGGTTTCGTGAAAATTGCCCCCAAGTGGCGTTGCGGGACTTAAGGGGCGTTGCAGATAATTATTTCCATTTTTAAATTATTAGACACACAGTCTTTATATTTGATAAATAGATTTATTTAATAGAGTCAGCTATAAGAAGGTTTTGTGAAAACAGACTTCTAAGTGGCGTTGCGGGGTATAAGTGGCGTAATAGATAAATATTTTCGTTTTTAAACTACTTGAAAATTGGTAGAAATGTTTCTTTCATGGAGTAAATATCGGCTACAAAACGGGTTTGGAGAAAATTGACCCCCAAGGGGTGTTGCAGGGGTTTAAGGGCAGATATAAATAATTCTTTCTATTTTTAAACCATTAGACTCACAGTCTTGAAATTTGGTAAGCAGATTCCTCTCATAGGATAGAAATACACTACAAAATATGTTTTGTGAAAATCGACCCCTAGGTGGCGTTGCGGGGGTTCAAGGGGCGTTATTGATAATTTTTTTGCATTTTTAATTAATTGGACGCACAGTCTTCAAATTTTGCTAAGCAGATTCCTTTCATAGAGTGCAATTCCCCTACAAAATGGGTTTTGTGAAAACAGACCCAGAAGTGGCGTTGCGGGGGCTCAAGTGGCGTTATAGACAATTATCCCCATTTTTAAACTGTTAGACGTACAGTCTTGAAATTTGATAAGCAGATTCCTTTCGTAAAGTAGAGAACCGCTACAAAATGGGTTTTGCGAATATCAACTACCAAGTTTAATTTCGGGAGTTTAAGAGGCGTAATCGATAAATACTTCCATTTTTAAACTATTTTATCATCCTGCTTGAAAATTGTTAGACATGTTCCTTTCATGGAATAGAGTTCCTCTAACAAAGAGTGAAACGAAAATTGACCCCTAAGGATGTTTGCGAGGGTCAAGAGGAGTTACAGAAAAAAATTAATGTTTTTAATTGTTAGACCCATATACTTGAAATTTGTTAAGCATGTTTCTTTTGTTGAATAGAGATCCACTAAGAATATATTTTAAGCAAATCAAGTTCTTAGGGGGGTGCAGGGGGTTACTGGTATACAGGACGTATATTTCCTGTATTTTGTCAATACAGGACGTATTGACAAAAAAATTACTTTTTTCGAGCTACAAGAACTATAATAATGAAATTTTGTTTGCATTTTTCTTTTGTTGAATTGAAATCCGCTAAGAGCGGTTATTTTGGAAAACGGCTCTCAACGGGATTACGAGGATATTGATAGTAAAACTTCTTTTTTTCTGTTAGATTTAGACTTGAAATTTGGCTTGCATGTTCAATTTACGGAGTAGAGATCCACCGAAAATTGGTTTTGCGGAAATCCACTTGGTTTTTGGGTTACGAAAGAGCAAATATCATTCTATACTTCAATTTTAGAGATTTTTAGAAAATACAAATTAGATGAGTTCTGCCCTTTTTTTTTGCGATAGTTAAAGGTATAAGTATATTTTTCAATACAATCGAATTCTTAATGCTAGGACTTAGATATCAATAATTTATACACATATATATAAGCAGTAAAAATTTATAAAACATCATGAAATACCCAGCGAAGCGGGCGGGTAACTGCTAGTAATACTATAATTATTGAGTACATGAAACCGGACACTATACGAATATTGAAAATCATCACATGAGGGAAACATGCTTGAAGGAAAAGCAAAAATAGGTGCAAAATGTCGCAATTTTACCTTTATTGTGGAAAATAATCACTTATTCTTCATTGTACCATTGTACACCTTTGTGTTTTCACTACAAGGTCTCTGATTCTCTTGAGCAGTAGTAGTTGAGTAGGACAGCACTCTGATTGTTGTTCGTACCACTCCATAGCTGTCTCTAACACAGAAAAGCGTCGGCATTTGATGGACCCTTGCTACTTTCATTGTTGTTGTTGTCCTCATCTTCATCCGTTTCATCGTCGACAGCGTCGGATTTTTCTTGCACGGAAGTCACAATCTCGTCATCATTTAGCATTTGAATTTCACAGTCTTCTGCATCGCATGTCGTCCAGGTTTCTACATCTTCTTCATCGCATTCTTGAAATCCTGGGTTTGATTGGACTGAGTAGGTAATCTCCTCCTTGTGGTCGTCATTGAAGTCTTTTTCCCCTTCTAAATCTGGCCACAGCTTATTCAATGCATTTTCAGGCTCTGTTTTTCGAGCTAGTCCCACGCTTCGGCTAACATGTAGCAAGCGTCCTTCATATTGAGCTTTTTAGCAAAAGCAGCAACACTTTCTTCGTCGTTTTCTGCCAAAAGTAATCTCCGCAAAACTTTTTTCCTATAAATTCTCTTGAGCTTTTTAATGACTCCTTGGTCCATTGGTTGAACCAGCTCAGTGACGTTTGGTGGAAGATACATCACGCTGAAGTCTTCATCAATTGCAATGAGAATTTCGACAGGTGGGTGACAGGAAGCATTATCGAGAATCAGTAAAACTTTGCCTGTTTTCCCTTCAAACCAGGGCTGTAACACGTTCCTTGCTGACTTTAAAACCTGGTGCTGTGGACTCCCGTTTTGAAACCAATGACTTTTTTAGCAGAGCCTTACAATTTACTCCAGTCTCGTCTACGTTGTAAACGTCGTCTCTGGAGTAACATTCTTCTTCCACATGCTGAAAGAATGTTTCCTTAAACTTGTGAACAGAATTTTTATCGCAAGACAATGACTCAACAAAAGAGCACGTATAAACCCCTTCACTTGGAAACAAACTGACCTAATATTCCGCGGAGATGTTTACCAAACCACACAACTGAAATTCTCCAAATATCCCTCCCTTTGGGTTTTCCCATCACTTTTGACCTCACGCGAAATAACTGTTGAGCATTACACTGTTCGAAAACGTATCCGGTCTTTGGTCCAGATATTTGAGGCTCCGGATAATAAACGTTCGGATAAACGACGTTTTACTGTAGTTTAGCAAAACATTGTTCTAATGAGTTAAAGCTATTTCGTGGAACCCGGGATAGTAAACAATAAAATATTCACATTCTTATAGGTAGTGCATGTAAAGAAAAAATGTTTTAATATTTTTTTATTCTATTATAATAAAAGTTTAAAGAGTATTTCAAAATAAAGTTATTGTGTTTATAAATAAAACTTAAAATGTTTTTAATGACTGGGATGAGCTTTAGATTCTAGTGGTTATGCAAGCATCATAAACAATGAGAATCCATTTTACATATACATTCATAATTTTCTTTTTGATCTTTTATTGTGGAACCCCAGGGTTCCATGGAACACAGTTTGAAGACCAATGATTTACATCAATACTAATTATTTGCTTAGGAAGATCTTGTTGTTTGGGAGCAGTACTTACGAACTATAAAATAGAAAGACTTTAATTCTGAGTTTGTTTCACATGGACTCTTTTTCAAAAGTCAAAAACAGTGATAGGTACAATACTTTTTTTATGTTTGCATGAAAAATATTTTCAACATTGTTAATTACACTGCGAGGTAGATTCAATCGGTGTGACGTTTTCGCGTCACACAGCTAAAAAGTCGGCTTCTTTTTGTTGATAGGATAACACCGTTCCTATGCACAAGGGCACCCCTAAATATTTCAGGGTTCTGACGTCGCCCCGGAAACCTAGAACCGTGAGAAAAAACCCAAGAGCCGAAACCCCGGAGAGTAATTCGAGGATAAGAGGGCACCCCCCCCCACCTCGACTGCGGAGAAGATAGACCGTTGAAAACACAAAAAGAGAACGGTTGTGATGCCTCCTCTCTCACAAATAACATATTCTGAAGTAATGAAATAATCAATATTATGAATAACGTAAATGTATATAGTGTAATTATATATAATAGTTGTAACGTATAAATAAATCGATTATTTAATTTCCTAACTCTCACGTTACCATTAATTCTCTCAAACGTCACACCGTGTAGAAGTAATTCATCAGATCTTCATCTGCTGAAAGAAAAGGGCAACAAATAAATTGTATTTACCGTACACATACGATGTGTATGTAGCTTTTATTTAGTAGTATAACATTACCATAGTAGGCTCTAAATGATTGCAATACGGGTCAAGTGCTTTTTTAATAATCTTAAAGCGATATGGTAGCCTAAAAATCGTTAAACTGTCGGAAAAAATTTTATTGGCTTATTTGATACCCAGAACCTTTATAAATATGCCTGCAAAGCAATGTTTGATGCTAAACAGCAACTACCACGCCTACATTTCAGATTATCTGCTAGAAAAGAGCCTGATAAAAAATGAATTATTTTTCTAATGCGCATCAATGGGATTGACATTATATATGCAGTAATAAATCATTTTAAGAAATAATTGTGCAATTCATGCAAAAATTCTAGTTTGTGAATTATTTACTGGAAGATCAAATGGATTTGGTCAAGTTTTAAAAGGTGTGCGTGCTTTTTATGATATTATTATGAATGAAATTAAAACTTCAAAACGGATTCTCCCAAAGCACAAATACTAAATCTCATTTTGATAACTTAGATAATTAAAAATCTAATTCGCAAGAATAGAAAAACTCTCCCATTTTTATATATTTGTTTTTGGTGATATATAACATCCCATGTGTGCGAGATTCAACACTTTTATTATTAAAATATTTTAAGATATTTATTTAAACAAATGCACATATACAGTTCTTAGATTTTGATGTATTTTACCTATAAATTGTTATTTGATTTTGCTTTTATTCGTGTACAATATTTAACATGCGAAGGCTTTTAAAATCATGGAAATAAAAAATAAAGGCATAAGCATCTTTTGTACATGTTGTGCATTAGCTCTGAGCACGGAATTAGCTCTGAAGTGTGTGTATTTATTTTTTATTATAATTATTAAGATAAAGTTTTATGAAATATTGATCTTTCATTCGTTTTTTTTCTATGTATTCATTAAGGCAGTTTATTGTTTAATTGTTCTACATTTGTGCAATTTTTTATGGTAAGTAGTTTTAAATAAGCTAATTAACAGTTCATAAAAGTTTCAGACTATTCAATGAATATTATATCATGCTATTCATGGAATGAAAACTTCAAACTCATATTTCTCCATGTTGAATTTTTGTACATATACTGTTATTCAAAACCCTAAGGCTTTTTTGATAATTGAAGTATGGGTTTGAAATTTTTTATACATGTTTTGAAATGTATGTTTTGTAAAACTGTGCATGGAATTAGCTCTAACATGTTTAGTACTTTTTCTAAAAAATTTCAAAATCAAAATTAATGTTTTTTTGAGAATTTTTGGGAGTTTAACTACAAAAAAATTAATAAAAATTTAAAGAGCAGCAGCAGAAAAAAATCATGCACAGTTTTATGTAGTATAGTTTAAGGTACTTGGAAAAAAAATTTGAATAAAAAGAGACATATTTAAAAAAGCCTTAGGGATTTAAAAAATGCTTAAAAAAGCTAAAAAAATTTAAATATTACAAACATTTTACAACAAATTAAAAAAAATTTGTATGGAATTATTACTAAATATTAACCTTTATGAAATACAATTAAAACCAAATATCAAATATTAAAAATAAACAAAATTTTGAAGATGGTACCATATCGCCTTAACTTTAACATTCCTCCAATCTCTAAATATCTGGTACATTTTCTAACTAATCATGGCCTTTTCCCCGCTTACTTGCACATATTCAATCTCCTTTCCTCTCCAAAATGCATTTGTGGGTCGCCCGGGGACGCCGACCATTGCGTTTTCACTGTCGATCACCATCTTGTTAATCTGAATCGAAATGCTCTCCCCCTCCCCCTTGGGTTAACTCTGTTATTATAATCGCACTATCCACAATAAATTAATTTCTTGCTTTGCTGTTTCCAACTCTATTTGTGATAGGCTTTCTTAAAACCTTCTTTCCACTCATTTTATCTGTTTCTTGACCTTCCTATCTTGCTTCACTTTTTTTATTTAATAAAACTGACTTTTCTCCGACCATTTGTTGGTTCTCGTCTTTTGACCAATATCTCACTCCCCTCCCCCTTTCTTCTGCTATTTAGAAAGCCTGGCTTGCATTCCTTCTCCGCTGTTGTTTCCACTGCCTTGGGGAGAAGGGAGGGTATTGAATGTGATGCCTCTTCCCCTTTGACACCTCCTTGCTTGCCTCTACGAGTCTTCCGCTCTGTTGCCGTTCGTGTGTGTGAACCGGCTATTATTGCTGTCTTTCCAAAATATAACAGGAAAAAAAAATGTTTGGACCTCCGCTCTCTTCATCTAGTATTTTCCTCCCCTCCCTAATCTCGAATTTCCTCCATAAGAGTGGTTTCCCCGCCTCTATTATTTCTTTATCCAGGTCTTTCCTGTCCCATTATTTAGACAGCGTCTGTGTCTGTGTGTGTGTTTCTTTCTTTCTTTTTTTTTTTTTTTTTTGCATTTATATTCACAATGTTATATAAAATTGTAAAGTTTTTCTACTGTATTATTCCCTTTTTTCTCAAGAATTTTGTGGGGAGGGTCCCTCATTCGCGGGACTACTTTGTATATTTATTTTGTTTACATTAATAAAGTAACATGTCGGAGGGTCGATTCACAGCTCGAAACTCTTTGGGTGGGCTTGATTCTCCCGAGTAAATAAATAAATAAGGCTAGTGGCCGTGACAGCCGAGAGGACATAGTCGCGGCTGACGCTTCGTTGTTGAGTCGTGGATTAGAGTCCTACACACACACACTGAAGACCCACCGTGAGGAGAAGCTGACGCAAATTAAACCTTTGATGGTCAAAGTGCTCCCGTTGGTGTGGTATGGAAGTTTGGAGAGAGGTTACCAGTTCAGGTATCGTCCTCGTCACTTGATCATAGTTCAAAATTACCCAGTCCACCGCCAACAGCCCTCATGCAGTCTAACGTTAATAGAAAATCAAATCAAACGTAGTTGTGTGAAGATCAAGGTTTAATTATATTGTTGCGTCACATTTCTTCAATCTGTCAGGCGATATTTCCCCCACTTATACTTCTGCATTTGATATAATTTCTTATCACGATTTATAAGTTTTAATTTACGAAGTTTAGCACTCATGCATTGTTGAACATGACCGAAAATCAACGTAATTAAATGCTCTAACATCCCAAATTAATTTTTAACATGTTTGAAAAATTGTTTAAGACTGATAATAAGATAGTTTTTTTAAAAAAATACATGCACAGGAGATGAGTTTTAACCGCTGTAGAGCTTAATATATAAAAATTTACATTACTACTCTGAAAAAAATTTCATCGTCATTTCAACAATATTTATAAAATAATTAAAAGAAAACTTTTTGTATATAAATAGAAAAATAATTACTCATTAGCACATAGTTATTTATTTTTTTATCATTTCGTTTTCCCAGAATCAAAAAACGGTGAAGGCAGCAAGATTTAAAAATAGAACTGATTCTTCATTAAATGAAAAAAATATTATGCTATCACACATTCTTCTAAAATAATTACATAAATTGATTCATTTAAACTAAATTTTAAGAAAATTATTTTAATAGTGAGTATTTATTTTAATCGTTCATTCCTTTCTTCACTAGATGACGCCACGAGCCAAAGAATAGATTCAGTTAATTTACTGACGCCATTTAAATTTTATATTGTTGTGAAATTTCTTAACAAAATTTTTATTCCTCACATGATCTTTTGTAGAATACCCAGATCAGAAAAATTATAATTTTAAAACATCTGCTATTTTATTTGTACAGCCAAAGTCAGAGTGCTATATATAAATATATATTTATATATATATATATAATTTTATTTTAACAATAATTATATATATATATATATATATAAACATATAATTATAACTATATATATATATATATAGTTTTAACAATAATTATATATATATATATATATATATATATATATATAACTATATATATATATATAGTTTT
The DNA here is from genome assembly GCA_019973975.1 of Trichonephila clavata. NCBI lineage: Eukaryota > Metazoa > Arthropoda > Arachnida > Araneae > Nephilidae > Trichonephila > Trichonephila clavata. The sequence goes on along the minus strand of BMAO01028994.1, from coordinate 55,336 downwards.
AACAATAATTATATATATATATATATTCAGTAACGCACACAAAAAATTTTCAAGGTGGGGTCCATGGTCGAAAGTCCCCCAACTCGTATCATACCACAAGACAACATCAATTGATTCTTTTGATTTTGTCAATTTTGTTAACAAAAAAGAGTAAAAAACAAAATAATGAATTAATAATTAGCATTAACTAATCAAATAAATTGTTAATTATAAGTACTTAATTAAATTTTACGTTATATATATAGGATTACCATCAATAGAATAAAACTCAAGGGCTTTGGGGGGGGGGGGTCCGGACCCCTAGGGCACCTCCCTTGTGTGTGCCACTGTATATATTTATAAAGGAGTAAAACGACTAACTCACTTACAACGATATTTCCGGAACTGTTAGACCTACAAATTTGATATACTAGATATGTTCCTTTCATGGAGTTGAGATATATTACAAAAGAGATTTTGAGGAAATCGAGCCCCAAGGGGGTGTGCGAGGGGTTGAGAAGTGTTATATAAAGATAAATAAAAGTTGTATTTTAAAAACTGTTAGATCCACATACTTGAAATTTGGTTGGCATATTTCTTTTGTTGAATAGAGATCCGCTAAGAACGGATTTTACTGATATCGACTTCTACAGGAAGGTGCAGGGAGTTACTAGGGGTATAAATGAAAAAAATTCCTGTTTTCGAGCTTTGAGACCTACAGCATTGAAATTTGGTATGCATATTTCTTTTAAAGATTTGAAATCCGCCAAGAATGGGTCGAACAGAAATCGACTCTCAATCGGGGTTACGTGGCTTATTGATAAAAACAAATTATTTTTTAACTATCAGAGTTAGATTTAAAATTCGGCAAGCATGCTTATTTTGTTCAGTAGAGATCCTCTAAAAATGGGTTTTGCGGAACTCAACTGTGGGGGAGGAGGTTAACGTAAAAGATAATTCGACTTCAATTATAGAAATGCCTGTCTTTTTTAAATCAAGAGGTGAGGGTTATAAGAATGTGTTTCTATACAATCAAACGCTTAGCACTAGGACTTAGACATCAATATACATAATGTATATATAAACAGGATACATTCATACAGCATCATGAAATACCCAACAAAGCGAGCGAGTAACGGATAATATATATATATATATATATATACAGTCGACTCTCGATAATTCGAAGTTGGAGGAACTAATGAAAAACTTCGAATTATCAATAGGGTGGAAATACACGAAGAGAAATTTTTTTTGAACACATTTAAATTTGAAATTATGTAATAAAACAACAATTGTACATATGCAGTGGCGTAACGTACACCCCCGCATTGCGGGGGGCCTGGGAACTCTAGGGGACCCACAGCTTGACTGACACTAAGTACATATTTGGGCCTGGGGCCCAAAAACTGAATTTGCAAGGGGGGATAATATTCTCCATTACGCCACTGTACATATGTTTAAAATTATTTTAAACAGTACTTATTTTTCAGTATATATATTATACAGAAGTCAAAAGACCACGCGAGCGCGCGCGTATTAAAAGAATATATTTATTTGTTAAAAATAATTATTAAAAGAATACATACTGTGTAATAACCCTCCCTGTCTACCTTGTGACCCAGCTAAAGGTGAGGGAGGAAGTGAAGGATGATTTGACATGATAATTTCAAATTATTTATTTAATTTTTAAATTAACTCAGAAACAATTCAATGAAACACAAAAAAAAAAGGATGTTTCGATCAGTCAACAGAGGGAGGGAATGAGAGTCGCGTTTTGGGAGAATACATCAAATAAATTAACCAATTTATGATAAACAATCTTCTACTTCATTATTGCTTTACACGGTAAAAAGTAACTAATTGTCACTTAACCTCTTTAATACTTTAAATATCTAACGTAATATGAAGGTGACTAATACCTGAACTGTAGGCAGTCTTCTTATCAATTAAGGCTTAATCCTTCGATTTCTTTATCAATTTCACCTTCCTGTCTGTAATCTCTCACACGGACTTTCTAATCTTTTGCGGTAGTCTTCTCCTTATATCTCACTAGTCACCTTTAATTAACTAATCTTCTAACCCTCTAACTTTCTACTATCTATCATTCTTTAACACGTGAATCTGAACTATATATAATAAACTTAATTTGCATATCACGTCGTCTTCTTAGGAGAAGGTTGATATTTTTAATAGCCCTAAAGATTTCCCAAGAGGGGTTAGTAAGAGGACGCGTATAGATCCGTCACAACTGTACATAATTAATCTTTTTTTGACGAAATATTTTGTTATCTTTTTTTGTTTTATGGTATTTAATCTAACTTTGTCAATGGATTTTTCTAGAATAAATGAAGCTTGAAAAACATCGGTATCAACATGATTTTGAAGGGAAAAGTTTGTTTAGTGACACTTTAGCTTCTGTCAGATTTATCGGGGGTCATCCATGCCTTCTTATTTGAGTGGTATGAGGTAGGGAACGTGCTTATGCCCTTGAAACACCGAGGTTCTGAAGATTTTCCAATGACGAAAGGAGTAGTCTTTTCTAAGTCGTTAATGTCTACAACCAGTAAAACAGTTAACCTCTCCTTGCAATGTTTCCCTCGTGACGTTTTTCTTCTTTGACTGTAGGATTTTTCTGCATACACTTTAAAAAGAATCCGGTTTCATCCGTGTTGAAAATGTTATATAGATCGTACTCTTATTAAATTTGAAAGGGAGTTCTGCCACTTAGAACAAACATTAATGTCCACACTCGAACTTTTCCCGCACATTTTTTGAATTCCTAATTCTTTGGCGAACGCTTTGGCCTTTTTCTTTCAGTTAGAAGTCACCCACCAGAATATTCTGTCTTTGACACTGTCTCATCCATTGAACTAAAAACTGTTCAAGAAGTGGAAAATTACCTTTACTAACGCGGTTTCTCACTCTACTCAAAGATGCACTAACGATTTTCTCTTTATTCTACAGAGTAGTGGAAAGCGAGCTCACGTTATGTAAAATACTTTGACTACATCGACCTTCCTTTCACCTTTTTCTACTAGTTCTATCACCTTTTGCTTTTCAGAAATTGTTAGGCATTTGTTCTTTTTAAAAGAAAACATGACGTTCCCTTCATGTGATAGGGTGACACTGAGGTGGGGTGTAAAGTAATGGTCCAAGGCATATCGGAATTAATAGGTAGTGAACGTGAATCACCACAAATTTTGTAAAGTAATAGATTTAATTTACAATTTAGAATCTAAAAGTAACACAAGGTGCATTCACCGTTTCACACTCAACTACGGGGTATACTTAATAGTATCGACGCTGGGTAGGCTCCTCTCGCCTAATTAGTCAGCTAAAATTCGACCAGCCACTACCATTGATTCTTCAAGGCAAGGTCCAGTCCAGATCATGCCCTATTTAGAACCGCATGCTATATGTCACACAGATGACAGAGGAGTCATAACGCGTCATGTCACTCCTACGCAAAATACAGAGTCCTACGCATCTCTTCTTCAAAGTAGCAACCATCCTTTCTGAACACATGTGTAGCATCGTCACGTGCCAAACGAAAGATTTGGACGGCTGACAATAGGTGCGGCCGGTCTGTTGTCCACTTATAGAAGGAAGGCAATAAAAGTGTCTTTTTGCCTGAGGAACCAGGAAACACAAAAAAAAAGGATGGCAGACAGATGGTCAGGAAAGGGGTTACGTTACAGGAGAGACATGTAGAGACAATACAACGCAAAGCATGTAAGCCCCATACTGTTTGCTACAGGACTCTACATGATGGTGAGTGTTCGAATTATCGCGTGTTGTAGTCTAGCCAATCACAGATTTTTTTTCTTCGAAATATTGAATTTACCAAAACGTATTGTTTAGTTCGAAATATCAAGAGTTTTTCTAGGGGCTGAGCATATATTTCGAATAAGTGAGCGGTTCGTGTTATAGAAGGTTTGAATTAGAGAGAGTCCATTGTATATGTAGTAATCCTCGCGAGTGGTAATTTTACGTAATTCATTATCCTCGTTATTGTAGTGATGAGATTTTTTTCAAAGGTAAATCTTTTTTATTTACATCCAGCTTTTTTTCATGTGTGGTGACACACAAATATAAACATATTAAACTCAACACATAAAACCAAAAACACACAGTACAAAAAATACACTCTAAGTTTACATTTTGATGCAGACAAAGACCAACTGCAAGAGACACGATAGCTACATGGTGAATACAAAAAGCAAGAAAGGGATTATTCAAATATCAAATTTTTATATACAGGGAAGAACAGGAAAAAACACATTATAAAAAATACAGTCACGTGTTTAGGTGAAGGGAATAATTAGTTATTTATAGAAATGATATCATTGTTTAGGGAATATTAAGTCCTTGTTTGTAAGGCACATGAAAACAATTAATGATCTCGTATTTCTTGGAATCACCAATAAATCTAACCAAAATTCAAAGTCTAAAGCCTTCTTAGGAAGCGTGCCACAATCTGATTAAAAAAAACTTACGCGTGCCACTTCCAACTTTTCCACCAAATTAAAAAATATACAAAAGTGAAAAAATTTTACTTAGGCTTATTTGAGTTACTTACATCAAAAACATATTTTTGAATTAAGTTCTATACAGTGAAAATATAAAATAAAAGGGTATAACAAATAATACAAAAGTAGAAACTTATATCTTACTGTTGATAAATTTGTACAGGATCAGTCAGTTAGCTTAGGTACAAAAAAAATAAGCAACTTGAAATATTTAATTTTAAAAGATTACTAAGCAGTCAGTACTTTCTCATAATGTGACTTTTGAATTTGTAGTTTTTTACTAAATCATCTATATTTGGAAAAGGAAGTGAAGATGCTAACAAAATTATGTGTTTTAGGTGCATATCAGTTAATTTTGAGTGATATTTTGATTTAATTACGTTCATAACAGAAAACATTTCTTCACAAGCATATGTTGATCCAAACCTACAACAATATCTGACCGCTAAAATATGTAAAATTGGAAAATTGCTTCGTGGCACAAATTTCCAAAATTCGTTGTAATTCGGATCATTTTGGTTAAAATAATTTCCTTATATTTGCTTTTCAGATTAATATGGTGCTGTAGGTCAATAATTTCAATTTGTACCTGAGGTGGGTAACAATTAATGTCTTGAAAAGAAATCGAAAAAGGATTAGCGAAAAGTTCAGTATTTTTTATCATCTTTAAAATTCTCAAACCTGACACTGAAAGAATCCTGCAAAATGGATATTAAATTTTTAAATTTAGCATAGTTCGAAACACTACTAACTTTGGCAGATAATTCCAGCATGAATGGGAAATGTGTTAATTTTTTCTCTCCAAAATCCAGACAAAAAAGCAAAGGTTTGTTCACAAAAGAAGATATATACCAACTAGGGCAAGGAAAATACAATTTTTTCCCTGTAATCTCTTAAATTTTAATTGTTTAAATTTCCCATTATATCAATAAGAAAAGCTAAATCCCACAGCCAATTTTCACTCCTGAGGAGCGAGCATTCACTGGGCAGTTCGTCGTTTTCTTCCAGATATTCTAAAACACATTCCTTCAAACTCCAAAATCTCGTAAGTGAATTTCCTTTGGAAAGCCAGCGCACACTACAATGAAGGAGTAACTCGCCATTTTCTTCTGTTTTTTCGGGTAAAGCGTACTAAATCTTTGTCGATTCAGAGCACGAGCTCGTATTTTATTGATACAGCGCACCATGGGGTAAACAACGAAAGACAAGTTTAAGTCCTTGGAATAAAGAGTTTCTTGATGAATAATACAATGATACTTGCAAACTTTTCTTCCCAAAAAATTTTCAAGCAATGCAACAAAACCTTTTATTCTGCTAACCCTGCAAGGCACTCCATCTGTGCAAACACTGTCTAATTTTGTCCATTCTACTTTGTTAACTTCAATTACATTTTTAAGCTCCTTAAAAATGTCTTTATCAGTAGTAAAAACTAGTTGGCGCAAATCAAGAAGTTCTCCCACAGTATCAAAATTATTGTTCGTGTAAATCACAAGTGAGTGAGTGAATATTAACGTCCCACTGTTAAGCTACACGGGGGCTTTTGGGGACGGTCCGCGTAAGTTTGAACCATGGTCAAGGGACGTGGACGACACCTGAGCTGATACCCCCTCTCCTAACTACCACACCACACCAACGGGAGGACGTTTGAGCTCTCGACAGATTTTACGTGCATCGCTCCCCTACATAGCAGGTCTTCAGTGGTACTGGGATCGAACTCATGACATGCTAGCCACGATCCGATGCCAAGACCCCTTGGCTACCGCGGCCACCGTGTAAATCACAAAGATGCTTAACTGCGCATTGTCTGTGATATCACAGCTTTCATCCAAAGTTAATGAAAAATATTTGCAGTTTTGAAATCCAGAGACAATTTGCGTTCCAACATCCTGGCCCATGTCATCTATACGATACATGACGATATTTCTAGACACAAAGCTACTTTATCAACCATATTTTTGACATTCAGATCTCTGAAATTTTGGGCGAAAATTAAAAGACTACTTTTTATTATCTCCTCTCCGTCAGAATATGGTTTTGCCTTGCGGGCTAACAACAACGAAAGTTTATAAGAAACTTTCACCATGGTTTCCATTTCATCATTCTTCTTCTGGAACAAAGATTGTTGGCCGGCTAAAGATTTCTTTTTTATTGATAAATTCCGTTCGCAAATTTGATCGAACAGGATATTTGTTGTTGAAATCACTATGCAGTTCTTTGAAATGACGGTCCAAGTTAAATTTTTTTGGAACTGCTATACAAATTCTACATATCAAACAAACAGGCTTGTGAGCATTTTGATGTGTAAACAAGTATTGTTCTTCCCGGACAATTTTAAAAATAACGTGCTGCAATATATCTTCTTCATAATTTCTTTTCGATGTCGAAGGTTTACTCATAAACATATTGAAAATAAAAAAAATTTAAACAACTACACTCACAACGCTAAAATCTAAAAACAAATTTAGAAAATTAAAAAAAGCTTAACGTCTTGCTAAACAGAGTTTAAAATCAACTGAGTCTGACAGCTAGAAACAATTTACCGATGTTACGCTACAAATTTTCTAGGATCCAAATCCAGCATTCTGATTAGTCATGGATGCAAGTTCTCACTCCCTCTGCTTTATAAAGCGGCTATTTTGTGCAGATAGAATTACTTCTACCGTATCAACAACTGCTCTCCTAATATATTGCAGAATTACTTCTTGACATTACAGAAATCGTAAATAGCCAGCACTTTCGGGAAAAAATTTTTTTCTGAAAGTGTTGGACAGCGCTGACAGAGAAAAGCTATAAATACTAAACTTCAGCACTGCAAGTCGCCAAATTTAAAAATGATATATGCAATAAGTCGCCAAATCTGGACATGATATATGGATTTGTCGACTTATTGCATATATCATTTTTAAATTTGGCGACTAGTTCCATATACCATTTTTAATATGGCGACTAATTTCCTACATGATTTCTAGATTTGGCGACTAAAAGAATAAGGTGTAACCCTAAAGTGCTTTGAATTTAATGCTAATTATATATGCAAGTATAAAATACACTTGCAGTTAAAAGAAATAAAACAAACAAAAGAAGTGTTCTGTATCTGAGAAAGTGGAGGGTGTGTGTGTGTTACAATTTCTAACCATAATATAAACATTTTTCTGAAAATGAAAATAAAAAAAGCTCCAGCATGTGAAAACAAATAATTTGCGTTCTAACTGCTAAATATTTTTTATTTTTATAAAGCAATACGCTTAGAAATGATGATACGAATTAACATGAAAGGAACACGTTTAAAAGGTGAAAAAACGATTGACACTTAATATTACCATGTTTTTAATAACTCGCTTTCTTTAATGTCTATCCGGGTGGAATTTTGTAATTGATTTTAAACTGTGTGACTTTCCGAGGAGCTAGAGACTTGAAATTTGTACCATAGCTCAGAAGTCGATGACAATGCATGAAAATGCGAAAAAAGAAGAAAAAACGAAAGGGAGGAATTTTATAATTTTTAGTCCGCTATAAAAACATGGTACATTAAAAAAAATTTTAATTCGAACTTTTTCTTCTTAACATACTTTTATTTGTTTTACCTGTTCTATAGAGACGGAATCTAATATAACGATACGGGACTCATCCGAGGCTCCGTAAGCGGAGAGAATAAATACACTTCAGACCCGTTAATTAATATCCATTGAAGAGCAAGACTAATTCCACAGCCACGTAATTCCAGCTTCAAATATCAAACTCAAGGATAAATTCAACAATGAATAAATGATAAACTAAAAAAACATGCTATATTGTAGTTCGAACTAAAAAATGAAAAATAAATTATAGTTTAAAAAAAACTAAAAAATGCTCTTTTATAAGTTTCACTTGCATGTAACGGAATCTTGGAACTCGATTTTTAAAAGGTCAGATCAATTCGAAATTTTGCACACTTGTCAAGGACCGATGGCAATACAATAATTTCATAATTTTGTTCCATTGTTCTTTTCAGGATTGTCAGGAATAAGAATAATCAGATTTGACGACAATTCTATATACCACTTCCAGATTTGGTGACTTATTACATACACGATTTTCAAATTTGGCGACAAATTACATATACCATTTTCAGATTTGGCGACTAATTTTATACACTATTTCCAGATTTAGCGACTAAAAGAATAAGGTGTAAGCCCAAAGCGAATGTTTTGAATTTAAAACTAATTATATGCAAGTATAAAATACACTTGCAGTTAATAGAAATAAAACAAGCAAAAAAGTGTTCTGTATCTGAGAAAGTGGAGGGTGAGTGTGTGCTTGCAACTTCTTACCATAATATAAACATTTTTCTGAAAATGAAAATTAAAAAAAAGGCTCATGCATGTATGAAAAAAAAATAATTTATGTTCTAACTGCTAAATATTTTTTATTTTTATAAAGCAATACGTTTAGAAGTGACGATTCGAATTATCATTATAGCAATACTTTTAAAAGGTGAAAAAACGATTGACACTTAATATTATCAGGTTTTTATTAACTCGCTTTCTTTAATGTCTGTCCGGGTGGAATTTTGTAATTGATTTTAAACTGTGTGACTTTCTGATGAGCTAGAGACTTGAAATTTGTACCGTAGCTCAGAAGTGGATGACAATGCATGAAAATGTGAAAAGTGAATAAAAAAACGAAAAGGAGGAATTTTTTTTATTTGTTTGACCTGTTCTATAGAGACGGAATCTAATATAACGATACGAGACTCATCCGAAGCCCCGTATATGGAGAGAGAATAAATACACTTAAAAAAACTCGTTACTTAATATCCATTAAAGAGCAAGACTAATTCCAGCTTCAAATATCAAACTCAAGGATAAATTCAACAATGAATAAATGATAGTTTAAAAAACTAAAAAACACGCTTTTATTGTAGATCGAACTAAAAAATGAAAAATAAATTATAGTTTAAAAAAACTAAAAAACACGCTTTTATACTGAATCGAACTAAAAAGTAAAAAAATAATTCTTAATAAAGAATAAAATGTGATTAACGAGAGAGAAAATGAATTTCATTGGGGTAAAAGCGTGGGGTGCTTTGTACTACATTTTTACGCTAACTCAGCTTTTCGGAATAGAAGTTAGAAATTATAACAATTGATACCATTTGTAGAACACCCCACTCTCTTCTCTTACCCCAATGACATTCATTTTCTCTTAATCATTTTATTCTCATATTAAGAATTATTTTTTTACTTTTTAGTTCGATTCAGTATAAAAGCGTGTTTTTTAGTTTTTTTAAACTATAATTTATTAGTCTCATTTTACTCAACACTTTTCTCGGAACTTTAGAATGTTGAGGAATTGTAAATTTTGGAGCAGGATCTCATTTTTGGCACTATACTGAAGAAAAGAAAAAAATTTTGCTTAGCGCCTTTAAAATTTCACGCTGAAAATTTCTGTTTTTTACATATTCTCTTCATGATAATTTTCTATTGTAATTTAATTAATTCTATAACATGTCCATAAAATTTTTGTAATTTTTCAATAAATCTTTGCGTGCTACAATGTGGCACGAGAGCGGCGGGTTGGCCACCCCTGGCCTAAAGAATCAGTAATAAATATAACAACAAAATATTTTAATGCTTTAAAAAAAGAGACGCGTTTCGAAATAGGGTACTAGGATTTATCAGTTAGATGTTATTAATAAAAGAGATTCGAATTATAAAGAGAATTTCGAAAGGAGATACAATTTAAATTATTACATGTATTTCTATATATATATTAGTATTTTAAACTCATTAGAATAATGAAAAAAACTTGATAAATCTAAACTTAACTTTTTTTAGAGAGAGCTTTCTGTCTCGAGTTAGAAATCATCCAAGTGTACAAAGTTTCGTAATTGAAATACAGACAGACATACTATATATATATATATATATATATATATATATATATATATATATACTAGCTGTTACCCGCCCGCTTCGCTGGGTATTTCATGATGTTTTATAAATTTTTACTGCTTATATATATGTATAAATTATTGATATCTAAGTCCTAGCATTAAGAATTCGATTGTATTGAAAAATATACTTATACCTGAAACTGTCTCCTGTTGATAAAAAAAAAGGGCAGAACTCATCTAATTTGTATTTTCTAAAAATCTCTAAAATTGAAGTATAGAATGATATTTGCTCTTTCGTAACCCAAAAACCAAGTGGATTCCCGCAAAACCAATTTTCGGTGGATCTCTACTCCGTAAATTGAACATGCAAGCCAAATTTCAAGTCTAAATCTAACAGAAAAAAAACAAAAGTTTTGCTATCAATATCCCCGTAATCCCGTTGAGAGCCGTTTTCCAAAATAACCGCTCTTAGAGGATTTCAATTCAAGAAAAGAAAAATGCAAACCAAATTTCATTATTATAGTCCTTGTAGCTCGAAAAAAGTAATTTTTTTTTGTCAATACGTCCCAGTTATCCCCTGCACACACCCCCCCTAAGAACTTGATTTGCTTAAAATACATTCTTAGTGGATCTCTATTCAACAAAAGAAACATGCTTAACAAATTTCAAGTATATGGGTCTAACAATTAAAAACATTAATTTTTTTCTGTAACTCCTCTTGACCCCTCGCAAACATCCTTAGGGGTCAATTTTCGTTTCACTCTTTGTTAGAGGAACTCTATTCCATGAAAGGAACATGCCTACCAATTTTCAAGCAGGATGATCAAATAGTTTAAAAATGGAAATATTTATCGATTACGCCTCTTAAACTCCCGAAATTAAACTTGGTAGTTGATATTCGCAAAACCCATTTTGTAGCGGCTCTCTACTTTACGAAAGGAATCTGCTTATCAAATTTCAAGACTGTACGTCTAACAGTTTAAAAATGGGGATAATTGTCTATAACGCCACTTGAGCCCACGCAACGCCACTTCTGGGTTTGTTTTCACAAAACCCATTTTGTAGGGGAATTGCACTCTATGAAAGGAATCTGCTTAGCAAAATTTGAAGACTGTGCGTCCAATTAATGAAAAATGCAAAAAAATTATCAATAACGCCCCTTGAACCCCCGCAACGTCACCTAGGGGTCAATTTTCTCCAAACCCGTTTTGTAGCGGATATTTACTCCATGAAAGAAACATTTCTACCAATTTTCAAGCAGCTAGGTCAAGTAGTTTAAAAACGAAAATATTTATCTATTACGCCACTTATACCCCGCAACGCCACTTAGAAGTCTGTTTTTACAAAACCTTCTTATAGCTGACTCTATTAAATAAATCTATTTATCAAATATAAAGACTGTGCGTCTAATAGTTTAAAAATGGAAATAATTATCTGTAACGCTCCTTAAGTCCCGCAACGCCACTTGGGGGCAATTTTCACGAAACCCATTTTGTAGCGTATCTCTACCCTATGAGAGGAACCTGCTTACTAAGTTTCAAGACTGTACGTCTAATAACTTAAAAATCGGAATTTATAACGCCCCTTAAACCCCCACCCCCGCAACACCCCTTGGGGGTCAATTTCCCCCAAACCTGTTTTGTAGCGGATATTTACTCCATGAAAGAAACATTCCTACCAATTTTAAGCAGGTAGGTCAAGTAGTTTAAAAACGAAAATATTTATTTATTACGCCACTTAATCCCCTGCAACGCCACTTAGAGGACTGTTTTCACAAAACTTTCTTATAGCTGATCTCTACTCTATGAAACAAATCTATTTATCAAATATAAAGACTGCGTCTAATAGTTTAAAAATGGAAATAATTATCTATAACGCCCCTTAATCCCCCACAACGCCACTTAGAAGTCTGTTTTCACAAAACCTGTTTTGTAACTGATCATTATTCTACGAAAGGAATCTATTTATATCAAATTTAAAGACAGTGCGTCAAATAGTTTAAAAATGGAAATAATTATCTATTACGCCCCCTAAGCCCCTGCAACGCCACTTGGGGGTCGATTTTCATCAAACTCATTTTGTAGCGGATCTCTACTCTCTGAAAGGAATCTGCTTACCTAATTTCAAGATTGTACATCAAGTAGTTTAAACATGGAAGCAATTATTTAAAACGCCCCTTAACGCCCCTTGCGTTTCGAATTTCGGAAAATCCGTTCTTAGCTGACGTCTACTCTATGAAAGGAATATGTCTACCAAATTTCAAGTCTGTAGGTTGAATAGTTCCGGAGATATCGTGATTAGTCAGTCAGTCAGTGAGTGAGTCGCTTTTCTCCTTTATATATATAGATATAGCTGAAATGCAACAATCAAACAAAACACTAATTTTTTTTCAAAAAATGTGAAAAAATATGTATATAATTTTCGTACTTATTACTGCCGTCCTTTTTCTATTAAATTTACTTACATACTACTACATTAACAATGTGATAGTAGAATCTAAGTAATTATGGTTGTGAACTCATACCAACACCTCACGTTGCACTAAGAAGCATTAGTACCAATAAGCTGGCCAAAACCTTAACTTTTTAAATGCATAATTTGAATCGTTGTAATAGGATCAGTAAATAGGGCATCAAACTGCAGCTATATTATTACTCAATAACTTCACTTACAAGTCTAGAAATTTTAACTCCATTAAACACAAGCTTTCTCAAAATAATAATTTTTTCAACTTGTACTACCGTGTGTGGGTTAAAGCTCATAATAACCTCTTTAATGATTTCGCAGACTTTTGTGCAAAAAAAAAGCTGTTCTCGAGGGTGAGGTCTTTACAGTTCCAGCTCCTCGCTCTTTTCTAAATAATTATTTCAAACATTAAATTCCAATTTCCTGCTGGAATGATTGTCAAGTGGGGCAAAGAGTCAAACTGTTTATTAGAAATCCAGATATTAATATTTCCCCTGTTTCTCGTAGAACTCTTTTTTTCTCTCCAATCATGGCCCTTTCCCTGTTTACTTTCATAGGTTCAAGTCGCTCTCCTCTCCTAATTGCTTATGTGTTTCTCCCGGGACTCCGATAGCTATATTTTTCATTGACGCATACAGCTAAATTTCATCTTAAAAAACGTACACAGGAAGCAATTCCTTCCTGGTTACATTCTGATTCCTTATATGTTAGTTTCCTGTTTCTATATTTCGCTATCTAATAGAGTAATGTAATTTTGTCTCAACGTCTCTCTGCTCTTTTTTTCAGAGGTGCTTTCTTAATAATAAAATTGTACTGTATTTTTGTTCATGCATTTTTTTGTATTGTTTTTTGTCTATCTTGGAGGACCGGTTTGTAGCTCTAAAAACTCTGGGTAAGTTCAACCCCCCCCAAATAAATAAATGAACTATTTTGGGACGTCAATCTATACTAGGGATGGCAAACCAATGGCACGCGTGCCATTGGTGATACGCGACGCAATATTTTGGGCACTCCATAGATCAAAACGGTTTGCATTTTAGTTCAAAATAACAAAGTTCACTATGACGTATAACAAACAAATGCGAGTGATTCAAAAATTAATTGAAACAAGGAAAAATTTGAAATTGATTGAAACAGAAAGATTAACAAGAAATATAATTAAAAAATGCCAGTAACGAAATTTTGGAAACATGAAATTCGCGACTCCAGACACTGGTTAAAGAAGCTGGCTCATGCTATTTTATCCCCACACACACACTTTTTCATCTGCCTATGCCTGCGAGTCATTACTTTCTAGAGGTGAATAACATTAAAGATTTGCTTAGAAACCGTTTGGCGAAAGACTCCAATTGAGCATGCATTCTGCTCTATTATATATATATATATATATATAATTTGAATTACACGCATAACTAAAACATTTCCTACTATACGGTGCAAAATGCATTTTTTCGTAGTAAATAAAGAGTTTTGAGTTGTTAGTATTTAGTTTTATTATTTTCCCAATAATCGTTAGACAAAATCATTTGATGCCACGTCTATACCTCATTAAACATTTCTTTATAAAAAAAAATGGCACGTTGATCCATAAAGGTTCGCCCCCCCCCCTCCCCTGATCTCTACAATTGAATCACAATGAAAATTAGAATCTTGTCTTTGCTTACGTTGAATGCTGTAATTTTCGATTCTTTGAGAAACGCTTAGTTTCAATACACTTTAAAGTGAATGAGTGTAGGAGAGTGAAATTATATATATAATATCGAGCAACACGAGGGTATTGGTGACGGACCTCGCAATTTTGAATCTAGGTCAAGTGACAAAGAGATCACCTAGGCTGCACCCCCTCTCCAAGCTACCACACTACACCTACGGAAAGATATTGATCCTCAACAGATTAAACGTGTATCGGCTACTTTAAAATGAATTAGACAATGATTTAGTGAAAGTTTTCAATATGGATCTTAATAATAAAGGTTTGCGTGTTTTATTTTTAACTAGTTATAAGAAAAATTTATGAATAATTTTGAATCTTCTTTGACTTGTAATAAGTAATAATAAATTATTCCAATTTTACGTTAAAATAGTCTCATAAATTAATACATTTATTATGTTTCTGACCTTGTCCTTCCAGTGAAAAATCAAAAATAATCATATAGAATAGTAGACTCATATGAAGTTAGATCAATAGAAAAAAGTAGTGGAAACTCTGCGTTTCATTTATCGTGGCTTTTTAAAGATATGCTGTAAAAATTTATAGCTGCAAATTTCTTCCTATATATTGTTTTTTTTTTCTTTGCTGATCTCTTTCTCGGAGGATATTAAAATGTTTATTAACAATATCAGCTGAGAGTGAATATTTACATCGCTCTATTCAGCCTGAGGGCTTTTGTTGACTGTTCTCGTAATTTTGAACCATGGTCAGGTGACGAGGACGACACCTGAGGTAGAACCCTCCTCTCCTAACTACCACACCAACGGGAGGACGTTTGTGCTCTCGAATGATTAAAAGTGTATTACTCCCCTACACGGCGGATCTTGAGTGGCGCTCGAACTCATGACACGCCGGCCACGAGTCCGTTACCTTTACCATTAAATTTTGTATCAGACAGTTGCATGTAATTATAACCAAAAAAGAGTGCAAATAAGTGTTGAGAGTAGTCACCAAATATCCAATCGGTTTTTAGCATTTTACTTATTTATTTTCTTAATAAAAAGAGGAATAAACGTATAACAACAGTAGAAGTTAAGAACGTATACGTTCCATTTAACTTTTAAAAGCAATGATCATAAGCCAACAAGTAAATTCGAAGTTTCACGTTCTCAACTTTCCCTATTTTTTTAAAAAATTTTGATATAAATTGTTTTAATTTACAAGAGTCTGTTTCAAACTGGACCAGTTTCTTAGTTTTTCAGTACAAAAAAATGTAGTGCCAAAAGTTGATTCCAATTAAAAAATATTAACTTTAGTTAGGAGTGTAGAGCGAAAAATAGGGACCGCAGTAATCTTGTAGTTATGGCCACGGACTCGGGGCCGGCATGTCACTATTTCAAGCCTAGTGCCACTGAAGATCCGCTATGTAGAAGGGCTGGGAAACTTTAAATCTGTCGTGGATCAATGTCCTCCCCTGGTGTGGTGTGGTAGTCTGAAGAGAGAGGGACCAGCTCAGGTGTCGTCCCCGTGACTTGACCGTGGTTCAAGCTTGCAAGGTTCATCGCCAATAGCTCTCGTATTGCTTTATAGTGTAACGTTAATACACACTCACAAGCGTAAAAGAATTATAAAAACACCTTTTTATGTGTATATATTTTTATATTACATGTTAATGTAAAAAATTTATATGGAAAATAAATATCGTTGTTTTACAATAAATAGAAATGTAACACCAAATACATTTCTGTGTAAGCAAACTGCATATAAATACAAAAGACTATAATTTTAAAATGACACTTTAAAATACTACATATACCTTTTTGTTTTGCTCATCACAAATGAAAAAAATATTTATTCAATCTTTTGCATACATTCCTAAATTAGCATACCCGCCACCGCCCAGCCAGTAGGGTGATTGTGACACTCGGCTTGTAATCGAGTGTTTTCGGTTTCAAATCCCGAATAAGATATGGCTGTGTCTTCGCAAAAAGAAATCGGGCATGCGCCTCAAATGGATTCCTGTTTCGAATGGAAAGCAACGCACCCCTTCTGTTCTATACGGGGATCATCATTTGTAATAAAGTCTATATTCTTCTGTGATTGTATTGTATGTTTCTGTTCATCTATCTCATGTCTTTCGTATGTATCCCAGGATGAAAAGCACAACAACATATCCCAGAAGCGCACACAAAATTTTTCAAGGGGGGTGTCCATGGTTGAAAGTCCCCCAACTCCTATCATACCTGAAAACACCATCAATTGATTATTCTGATTTTGTTAACAAAGAACAGTAAAAAATAAATTATTGAATTAATAATTAGCATTAATTAATAAAATAAATTGTTAATTACAAGTATTTAATTCAATTTTTCGTTACATATATATATATATATATATATGTGTGTGTATATATATAGGATTATCATCAATCAAAAAAAATCAAGGGCTTTGGGGAGTGTCCGGGCCCCCAGGACACCCCCCTTGTGGGCGCCACTGTGCCAGGTGTATAAATAAGAGAAAAAAATAGCAGATTTTTTCCTCTTTTTATTCAATTGTTCTCAATAATTCTGAAGTTAGGCAAAGATTTTCTCTATAGCATGCTTGTCTAAAGTGCGGCCCAAACGCAAATTATGAAAATATTTCTATTTATACATTTTTATTTTTAAAAAATAAATGCACAAAATAAGCAAAATATGCGGCATTAATTTTCGATTTCACTGATGAGTTTGAAAGAAGATTTCAAGATTTTCGAAAAGACGAAGAGTATTTCAATATATTTTCTACCCCGTTTTCTCTAGAAATAAATAAATTACCTTCAAAAATCTTCAAATGGAATGCATTGAACTGAAAAGTGACATTCAACTGAAAGAAAAATTTTTGGGAATGTTTCTATACTGGAGTTTTTATAAAGATTACCTACACGCGCGATAAATATCCTCATTTTCACACTCATGCTTTATTAATGTCTTCAGCTTCTGGCAGTACTTATATTTGTGAACAGTTATTTTCTAAGAATGAAGCATACAAAAAACAAAAATAGGACAAAGATCACTGACAAACATCTTGAAATGCATTAAGAATTGCAACTTCGCCTATTGAACCCGATATCGATTTGCTTGTTCAACACAAACGCAAATTCATTCTTCCATAAACGTGTGATTTTTTTCCATCTTTATAAATCCCAAAATTGAATGAAACGAAACTTTTATAAATTTTAAATAAATGTGTACCTATTCATTCTAATTAAAATTTTAAAAAATTATAACTATAATAAATTAATTTATTTTAATAAAACTACATAGAGTTAATTTTTATTTCAATTTGTTAAAAAAAAATATTGTATAGGCGGCCTAGAAAAAAATTATTTTTGCAATGCGGCCTGAAAGCGGTCAAAGTTTAGACACCCATACTCTAGAGGAAACGTTTGCGTATACTTAACTATCAGACTTCATGTGCAATAAACTTTAAGAAAAAAGATCAATGTTATTAAAAAATTGCCATACAATCAGTGATACAAAGAGGAAAGGACCCCACACCCCCTCGATTTTTTTTCGATTGATTATAATCCTTTGGATATAGTGTATAAAATTTTACTGTTGCTACTGATGCCACCTGTCTGACGTTGTCAGATCGAGCCTACGAAGCAGCCGCGGTAGCCAAGTGGTCAAGGTATCGCATCATGGCTAGCGTGTTATGAGTTTGAGCCCAGTTAAATCTGTCGAGAGCTAAAATGTCCTCCCGTTAAAGTGGTGTGGTAGTTAGGAGAGGGGGTGCCAGCTCAGGTGTCGTCCGCGTCACTTGACCATGGTTCAAAATTACGCGGTCCGTCACCAAAAAGCCCTCGTGTAGCTAAAACAGGGCGACGGTAATATTCACTCACTCACTCGAGCCCATGAAATTCTTCGCGGCAAAGGGCTAGATGTATGCCTGTCGTTATCCGTAGCTTTGAGCAACAGACAGGTGACAATACGTTTTGGCTCGGTACCACCCAAATTTTGAGGAAGAACTCCCTGGAGGTGGTCAAGGGCCTCCCAACTCTCTTCCCCTTCCACCATCTTCACGAGAAGACTTGCGGCTCGACGGCTATTTAGAAGATCCCCATGCCGCAAAGATATACATTTACAAACATCCGTGCCTTCTCCGGGATAAGATCCAGGCCTTACGGTATAGCAGTCATCGTCACTAACCACTGTTCCAGCTGGCCGACATTTTATTAAGTATTTGCTGTTGATAATTAATTTTATTAATTAATACTAATTGTATATTCAATATTTATTGCTTATTGTTTTTTGTTCTCGAAAATCTACAAAATCAAAAGAATATGTTAGACGGCGTATTGAAACGGGATACCAAAATGATGCTTTCTATACCCTACACCCCACCCCACCCCGCTTGAAGTATTACTGTTGCGCCAATGTATACAATACCTTACATTCTAAATAGAAATTTTCTTTTAAAACCAAACTTTATTTTCTTTATTGATGAATTAAGCCATCACAAAGATTGTTATTGAATGTATTACCTTTTATGTGCAGGGTGTCCCGAAACTCAAAGTGTACTGGGGACGGGGTGAACCGTGGGTCAGATCAGTTCTGGTAAAAATAAAAAAAAGTAATCCACATCTCTCAATTAAGTAATAACTAGTATAGAGTTTGAAAATATGTGGTCCATCACATCATTAGGTACTGTGACCATCTGAAAAGTAGCAAATGTTGTAAAATTTTGGAATCTTAACTAAATGGGTCATCTTTTGAAATAATTTTTCTAGCATAGCATGTTATGTTTTCCTTTTTATGAAGATTCAAAGTTATGTGATATCATTTCCTCAAAAACTACGCTAATTTTAACTAAACCAGCAATGTTTTTCGAGCGACTTGTAACCAGGATAAAGAGCATGGCTGTATAAGATCCCGTTAGTGAAAGAATCACTGTTAATTTGTAAAAAGTATAGTTACAGCACCTAATAATGTGGTGGAGGGTGTCAATTTTCCACATTTTCAAAAATATGATAGTCACCATGGCATTTAACATTTAAAATTAATTCTGAATAAATCTAATTTTTAATCGAAAATTACTAAATATTAATTTATGGTTTGTCGTATATTTTTTTTAATTTGAAAATAATCCTATACACATATATTCCAAAAAAGTTATACATATTTTATATGTGTGTGTGTGTGTGATTTTATTTAAATTTTATCTAGAATAATTGACATCACTAACAAAATCCTTCTATAGAATTTTATAGATTTTCTCGTATAATCTGACTTATTCTACAGCTTCAACTATTAAGGCAAAAGCAACACGATGATTTTCTTCACTTTTTAAATTTTGCAAAGACAAAAAAATTTAACAATTTCGCCACCCAATGATTTTTTCTAATAGACTATGAAAATGCACGCATTACAATTCAAATGAGTTCGTTTTATAAGTGTTTTTATCAATGTTTTTGCTTTGCGGAATCAGAGGCGGATTAAGCGGGTGGCGGACCTGGCGGCCGCCAGGGGCCCCCAGCTCTAGAGGGCCCCCAAGCTTGATGGATTCCACTTATAAGTTCAACGTGCAAAATAAAAGATCTTGAACTGATATTGCAACCCCGATATTTCCTCGTTTTTGAGTCGTGTGCCCTAGCCATCTTTTTCTTGTATATCTGTATTGTTGCAATCTGTGCAAACTTTTCACATGCATTTTTTTTTTTTTTGCCCAAATTTTATTTCAAGCAAATGAATGCTATTTAAATGAAACAAGTTCGTTTTCAGTTTACAGGCGTGCTTGACTACTCTCGGGTACATTTTAAAATGATCGAAAAAAAATCCTAAGACCAAGTAAAAAATATTGTCGACTAATAAAACTTCGGCAATTCAAATCGGTAATAAGCTACCTATACAAGTGTATAGGTAGCATATTAAATTGATTAAAGTTTCAAGATCACAGGTTATGCAAGCGAGAGTAGAGCCATTTCAAATGTGAAATAATGATACATTAAAAACTGGTATAACCGCCATAATTTTAAATGCAAGCATGCAAACGTGCATGCCTCGTGTCGTACTGGTACCGGATATCAGTATGTGGGATGGAATTGCATGCTTGTTGTTCTTGGTCGGTCATTATAAGGTTTTTTAATTCTGGTTGTGGATGAAGCTGACATTGCGTTCAATGATGTCCCATTCCTGCTCGATTGGGAAAAGATCTGGTGATCTAGCAGGCCAACTCAACACGTCGTCACTCTATAGAGCCTGTTGGATTACAACAGGGATGATTGAGTACGATATCCTGTTGGAAATCACTCCTTGTATGATGTTTATAAATCGCAGTGCAACAGTTTGTATCGCCAGACTGGCGTACAAGTTTGCAGTCAGGGTGTGTGAATTAACCTTGAGAGTGCTCTATCAATCAAAGACAGTTGCACACTCCCAACCATAACTGTTGGTAAAAGCCCAGTGTATTAACAAGAAAGCTAGACAAAAATTAAAGGAAATCTGCAAACACGATATTGAATCATTTAATTTTGACTATATGAATTTTAGATCAAGAAAAGAAAAGAAAACAAAGGTATAATGAAAACCACCACTAGAAATTTATCGAGTTGCAAGAGAAATCCTAATGTAGAAAAACTTTTGAAAATATTTTTAGCAATACCGATATCGAATGCATCAGGGAAAAGATCTTTTTCAGTTTTAAAGCGTGTTAAAATAATTTAAGAAATACTATGGGAGAAAACTTGGCCAAAACAACATGTCCATATTATATACAGAACAAAATGTTTTGGACAAAATGGATATGGCAAAAATAATTGATGAATTTGCCAAAGAGAAATCAATTTGTATAGCGAAACTGTAAGCTCTTTAGTAAGGTTTTATTTTTTTTTATATATAGTTAAGACTTTTCTTTAACCATTGAGCTTTATTATTAACAATACATTTTATTTTGAGAATTTAAAGTAAGCGGCTCTTTTCACTATTTTAGTTTTTCGACTCTTGAGTCCATGGGCCTCAAACCTTTTACCGCCAGGGACCTCCAACTACCTTAATCCGCCTCTGTGCGCAATGCATTTTTTGCTAAATTTGAATTAAAAGATTTCTTTTTTATATCGCAAATTTCATTAATATCTCTAAGCTAATCTGAAAATTTTGTTTATGAATCAGGTTCTTAGTAAGGTGTATAGTAGGCTTTATATATCTATGCATATATATATGCAACTTATAAACATAACTCAATTATTCTGAATTATTAAGACAGTGATTTGAAAAAGAAATAATTAGAGTGACTATACTTTAAAGATATCCAATACTAACAATGGCCATTAAGAATTAATACAGACATAAAATCAGCTGAAAGGGTCTCACAACAAAATATTTTGAAAAAATATATTTAATTTTCAGACAAAATAAAGATTTTTGTGGACTTCTACAGTGTTTGAGTGCCCGTATGAGGTATAAATATTTTGGAATGCATATAAAAAACACAAATACAAAGTAATTTTTTTTTATAAAAGAGAGCTCTTGGTGAATTTATTTATCAATGTATCACTTTTATTTTGGTGTAGTTGGTTAGGCGCTGACCTTGTACGCCTACTTTTGCGAGTGGACCCTGACCCAAGTCGGTAGTATTTCATGATGTAGAAAATCGACAGCGTTTATGTCGTACGATTATGCGTCATTTTTAAAATCCCTAAGTGCTTGTTTGGCTTAGGTGCTCTCGGCAAATTAAACTCCTAGTACTATTTCACATCGTCAGAGCTCAGGTGCCTCTCTTTGGAGAGGAAACTGGGCGTACAAATTATATTGTGGTAATTGGTGTCCACCTATATGGTGCCACACTAAAAAGTGACGCCAGCTCCGAGAGAATCTATTAGATCTGCAATGGTTATTACGAATCCACACCCCCATTTGAAAAAAAATAATTTTATTTATTGACTTTGAAACCTCAGGAGTAATAAATGTGGAATTGCGTTTCAAGTTGTTATTCAAATGGCGTTTGAGCTTATGTGGAAGAATTAATGTGTGTGTGTGATTACCGTAAAATTCGGCTTATATATATTTAACGCGCATATATATTTAACACACAAAATACGATCGAAACTTACAGGTGCGTGCTATACGCCGGGTTTAAACTTTTTTTTTAAAAAAAAAAAAGATGAGCATGAGAAAATTAGACTTCTACGTATATCGAAACACTGTTAATTCAAAAGAAACGACATACCTTACGAATTGATAGTTCTAGAAGTATACTATTTTTTTCAAAAGTCTAGGATACCTCGAATAAATGACTTCAAAATAGAAGAAGATTGCATAAATGCATTACAAGCTTCTTCTTAAGAAAGAGGGTGCGATTTATGCGGCGAATCTAACTATAAAAAAAACGCAGCTTGAAAGTATACGCGCGCGTTATATGCCGGATTTTGCGGTGGTTTTGAATTTCAAGTGTTTGAACTCATTTTTCATTGTGCATATATTTGTGTTCATAGTTCTTTTAAAAAGGAATCTTAGTCACTTAGCACAAATCTCAAATATCTAATTTCAAAAAGAACGCAACTATACAGAAATCCAAGTTTTAATAAAAATTTATCACCCTTAAAATGTAACTCTTTTATAAAGTGTTTTTAATGCAAAAAAAAGCTTTATAAAAGAGAAACAAGATCCGCCTCCCATATCGTACAGTTACAGATTTTGAAGGATATGGAGCAACAGAGACTGTTATCCCCTCCCCCATATCGTACGCGATGAAAGAGGAAGTATTATATTTTCCGTAAAGGTGAGCCAGAGGAACATGGAGGCGTATAATTATGACCCATTGTCATTTTCGGAGGTTCAAATGCACAAGCGTAAGAAACAGACGAGGCCATTTGCATTACAAACCACAGAAGCAGCTGGAGATAACAACCTTCCTTTCTGAAAAAATGAGATGGCCTTGGCAGTTAAGGTCATGGACTTGGGGCTGTGGAATATTGAGTTGGGGCCTAGTACCGCTCAAGACCCACCGAGCAGAGGGGGTCGATGCACGTTAAATATAGGTCGAGGCTAAAACGTTGTCCCGTTGGTGTAATGTGGAAATTATGAGAGGGGAATGCGAGCTCAGGTGTCATCCTCGTCACCTGAGCAGGGTTCAAAATTACGAAGTCCATCGCGAATAGTCTTCTTGCAACATTATATAGTGTCACACGTAAATATAACTCTCACTGAAGTCGAAACCTTCAATGGCAGTGACATTATCAATAATTTGATAGATTATAAAGACGGACAAGAAGAACCGGATTTTTTGAGAGCGGTCAAAATATTTGCAGGTATACAGCTTTCCAACAAATTAGAAAAGTATTTTGTTAAAATAGATACCAATTCAAGAAGGAGTATTAAATTTTAAAAGGAGCTTCGATCATGCATATCTGGTTATCTTGGCATTTACAAGCAACTGATCTTTATTGCAAAAACTTATCTCTTACTTTATGGCGCCGAAAAATAAATCAATTTAAATTGTATCTTCAAGGACGAAAGCGACTTTGAACTTATTCATCACAGGAAGATGAGCGCTTTGAGTTACGATGAGTAGAGGTGAATTATGTTTGAGCATTTTGAAAAATTCTCCATGTATACAGTGAGAAACTAAATGTTATTTAAATGTTTTCATGTGTAATTTAATTATTTATTTCGTTAAGGAAGTACTCTCTCAAAAATTTCGCAAATAATTGGCGTATTTTCTAAATGCGACTGTTTTTTATGCGAACCCTCTCCCCATCGCATAAAAAAAATTTGTAGCATTTCGACGTAATTGTTTGTTTATATGTAAATACTAGCTGTTACCCGCGACTTCGTTCACGTAGAAATTTACAAAAAAGTGTTTTGTTCAATTCACAGATCTTACGAAAACTTAATAATTCTGTATTCCACGTTAAGAAATACATACACGCTATATATATATAGAGAGAGAGAGAGTTTAATGTCATTTTTTTACTTTGTGAATCAATGTTTTGTTTTTATATTTTTGTGTTCTTTCTGCTTTTTGGTGTTTATTCTTTTATTTTTTTTTCTTTGTTTTTTGTTAATTTTTGTGTGGTTTTTTTCGTATAAATTTATTGAACATCCTCTCTATATACAGTATTAAATTTATTGAAAAATCTCTTTATATACAATATTTGGTGTACGGTTTTCTTGAGCTAAAACAAAAACGCCAGTGGCATTCCTCGCACGTGAACATGCCACGTATAGTTGGCCATGTGAAAAGCAACTCTTAGTTAAATCTATGTCAACTTTGCTTAACGTTTGCCCTTGTGACTTGTTAATTGTCATAGCAAAGCTGACACTTACAGGGAATTGTAGTCTTTTGAATTCAAACGGGAAATTCGATGGTATTATGGGAATTCGTGGTATAAGTACTATGTTACCTTTTCCGCATCCGGATATTATACGACCTTCTATAACGTTTCTTTGCAATGACACTACTCGCAACCTAGTACCATTGCAAAGTTTTGGTGGGTTTAAATTACGGAGTAGTATGATGGGAACGCCAATCTTAAGTTCTAGCTTGTGAGGAGGTAGACCAGGCACAATTATACTGTTTAAAAATTCTGTTGGATAACTAACCGTTTCATCCGGATTGCAAACTGTATTGATGGAAAGGTATGTTTGTGATTCACCAGGAAGCTTATCTAACATGCGCTGATTAAGCGCAGTAACCTGGTCGTTTATAGGTGCTAAAATGGATCTTTCACACAACCACGAATCTTCTTTTATATTGAGATTGTGAACATCATCATAAATGCTATGTTTTTTATCAAAATCTGAAATATTTTCATCAATAAAAACCTAACAATGTTTAACATCGATTTCAAATTATTATACTTAAAGTTCAGCTGTTAAAGTTTAAAACAGCTTAAATATAACGAATTAAAAAAACTCACAATTAAGAAATTAAGAACAATTTGAATTATTTTAGAAACAACTACCTACGCAGTTAACTAAATAAAATAACCTAAGAGTAATTTATCAAAATCTGAAATATTTTCATGAATAAAAACCTAACAATGTTTAACATTGATTTCACCCTTTTTGCCAGTTGACATGAAGTTTGAAACACCCTGTTTTTCGGAAAATATGTACGGGAATAATATTTGAAAATTAGAATTATCCAGATCAGGATCTTATTAAGACAGAATCGAGAACGAAACGAGGCCCCCACCGAGGGTCAGGCCCTGGGTCTGGGACCAATTGGCTCATGCCTTAACACGTCTTTGATTATTCACTTGCCGAATTAGATAGAGGATGTATCCTCATTTCTTATCGCAGTCAATTTTCTTTCTTATTCTGGCGTACACATCCGTAAGATTTATTCAGACTATAAGCAGAAGTGAAGTGTGTGACCCCGTGAGAAAGATAAAGTTCTGGAAAAATCAAATTTGTAATGCCTGTCGGTTCCTGCTTCCCTCGGTTCCTCCTTGTCTACCCTCAGACCCGGCTAGATGTGTAGAGGGAACTGAATAATCAGTAGACATGATTCATTCTTATTATTTTATTGTCACCAAAATATCAAGCAATCACAATAATAATCTAATTAAGATAAATGAACAGATAGCAGAGCGCAGAGGTTAGACTCGTTAGCCTGGGGATAATAATACGGACCCTCCACTGATTCCACGACGACCTATACAAGCTTAATATAAACTAAGTCACACACTAAAAAGCTGAACTTCTGTTTAAATAAGGATCACAATACCTGTACTTTTATGAAGTTGAGTCCTCGAATACGATTCTTATCCGGATTTAATCACCGTCGAGTGATACTTTTAGACTTCTTCAATTGATAAACTCCGATTTCTACTTATTTCACGATCCTTCACCAACCAATTAAGTCCTAAAACTCGGAATACAGAATTTATATAATATACTTAATTTGCATAATCACTCTTCGTTCACTCGATGAAAGTTGGTTGATAATATTATTGCCCCAGAAAAATCTCCAAGGGGTTAGTTATGGACGCGTATAAATTCGATCTGGATATAGTGTGTGTATTCAGGTTCCATCCTTCCGAAACATCAACAATAAACAACAGCGCAAATATATAAAACCAGTGGCGTAGCGTACAACCCTGCATTACGGGAGGGCAGGGTTTTGGGGGGGGGGGCAAAAGTATGACTGACGTCAAGTTATAATCATTTGTAAGATCCAACTTGGGGCCCAAAAACTGACTTTGCAGGGAGGCACTAATATTCTTCGTTACGCCCCTGACAGAAACATCTTAAATTGGAGAGGGTTATACGCATAAACAATTTTTTTTGTTTGGATAGTATATGGAACAGTTTTGTAATAATTGTTTAATTGTAACATGAGAATGTGTATTGGCATGATAGAAGTACTCACTCATGACATTTTGGAGACCAAATAATTTTCATAAATCAACATTTTTGAAAACTTTCCACCAAAGATAGGAGATAAAAACCCTGACGGGCTAGGCGATCCAAAACAAAAATCCAGCCACAATCCAAGTTTAGGATCTGAAATGAATTAAACGAAATCAATATAATTTATGCAGTTTGTAATATAAACACATTAGTTGTGTGATTCGATTTTGAAGTTTTTTAAAATCTATCTTCAAAACGATGCTGCTTATGTATTATCTTAATGAGAAAGGGGAACGAGTTTATACTCTGAGTGTAAGTATTTAACTTTTCTTTTATTTTGTTCATGAATTATACAATTATGCTAAGGTGACGGGACGTTCAGCTTTTGGAGGGACAGTCCCGATTTTTAATATGTAGTACTGCACGGCGTTTAAATAAAGTACTGATTTTTGTAAAGGATGAACGGTAAATTCCTATTATAGCCCACCCCTTGGCGAAATTTTTTTTAAAGTCGCGCCAAAATGGCGCCAAGCGCGTTTTTTAAAGTCGAGTTCAGGCCAACTGGGAAAAACATGGCGTCTTGTCCGAAGGAGCAAAAATGGAAAACATTAGAGCTTTAAGAAAATATACGAGCTTCTGAAAATAGGTACTATTTTAACTTTTCGAACAATTCCATGAAAAATTAACTTTTCAAAAGTAGGAAACTGAAAACATTCCGGAAAAAAAAAGGAATCGAAAGAGAAATTTTACAGACGTTAATAAAGCAAATTCAGCAAAATCTCGGCTTCTAAAAATCGGAAATGAAGAGCATTCTAATAAGTAAAAATTGAGATCTAAAGATCAAAATCGAAAAATTCTTTTTTTAAATTTTGAAAAGTACGGATTTAAGAACATTCCGAAAAGAAGGAATCGAAGTTCCATTGAGGAAAACAATTTTTTAGATGTTCAGAACAAATAAATGAAAGATTCAGCTTCTAAAAGCAAAAAAAAAAGAAATTAAGGGGGAAAAAAAACGGATATTGGAACGTATAAAATCGAAATTTCTTTTTTAACTGCTTAAAAGTAGAAAATTAAGAGTTTAAAAAAATAAATAAGAACAAATTAATGAAAGATTTAGCTTCTAAAAGAAGAAAATTAATGGCATCCTAAAAAAAAAAGACGGATATCCGAACGACAAAAACGGAAATTTCTTTTCAACTGTTGAAAAATAGAAAATTAAGAACATTCTAAAAAAGAATAAATCGATATTCGAAGCAGAAAAATTATTAACTTTTAAAACTTTATGAACAAAATACTGAATGATTTAGTTTCTTAAAAAGACAAACACATTCTAAAATTACTGTAACGGCTTTTGCCAAACCACGTACCTTTGCTTACATCATGCGGATTTTTTCCTCCTTTCGAACGGCATCTTCATAATTTTAACTATTTTTTCCGAAAGCTCCATCCAATAATTACCACCTTTTTTACAAAAAATTGAATAAATAAATAAATAAACCTTGCTTTCGTCTAGAAAACAATAACCGGTAATCGCACGTACTAACGGAATAACAGCAAAGCATCAAATAGTAACGGTCCTTACTACTCGTGCATAGTTAGTAGGGTTGCCGAAACCACAACGTAATTAACGGAAATTACTAGTTGAAGACACCTAACGGTCACTAAAAATGGTCTTTAATTTTGAAGAATTAAAAAAAGAAGGGTTGCAAGCTTGGTGAACTTATCGCTCAACTTGGCGACAAAAAAAGCACAAAATCCGGGGGTGGGCTATAATAGGACGCAACCGGATGAACGACAAACGAGGCAAAACGTGAAGGAAATAAATGGTTTTTGACGGCTATTTAGCCAGAATGTTGTCGTTGTAAAATTAAAATTTGCAATGTGCCAAAAGTATAACTTTGAAATTTGAAATTTTTTGATTCGACAATATTCTGGATATAGCATATTTGGTTCAAGTGTAGTATAAGGGGGGGGGGTCGATTTCGCGATTTTTCTTTGGATTTGGCTATTTTTATACAGAAATTATGGTGAGATTATGAATTCATTCTGGCTTTCGGGCACCTATCGCTAAGTGAAGTAGATTGGCGATTGAATTTGGTCGCCAAAAAAATTTAACATCCCCAAGGGCACTACACTTTAACTGCATATTTTTTTAGCGACCACGGTTCACCGTTTTATGCTTAAAGACACATAGCAGTCTTGTTATACTAAAATTTGGTAGGTAAACTAGCATTAGCGCGATGTGGAATATTAGAGCCCCCCTGCAAAGTCAGGTTTTGCCTTGAATATTTTCCAAATTGGTTAAATACTTGGCATCTCAGTCTAGGGACGTCTTTAGACTTATTGAGGCCTCGGCTCAAAGTAAGGTTTGGGCTCAGACACAAATGCAAGTCCCTCCAATGATCTCTAAAGTAGACAGTATATAGCATACATTGTTAAATACTCGTACAATCAATAACTCAAAACAAATAAATGTGTATGACTTAAATCACTCAAAGGGGCTTGACTGACTGTCCCTCCTTTTGACTGAATGACTAATGATGGTGTATGGCAGTAGGCCTAGGCCTGTACGTGGAAGACGATCATCACATGTAGTCATATGCCATATTTCCCAGTTTCTTGGAGAATGCAGCTGGAAATAACATTTGGCACTTCTCACACAGGATGTGTCATACCCACCGTCTAACTTTTTTCAATGCTCCTTCTAAACAGTTTTTGAAAAATGAATAGTTTCTCATGTAGCTGACTTTAAGGTCATATCCTTTGAGTAGCTTTAGCTTGTAGGCAAATTCTAAATATATATTTTTGGATATCGCCTCTTCGGGTACGTCATACCCCGCACGTGAATCACCGCTACAGTTCTGATTGCATGAGCATGTTTTAAATCTTCCTTATGTTATGGCATATTATTATAGTTATTATGAAAAAAAGTGATATTTAAGTAATTTAATAGATATAGTGCAATAGTATTTTTGGATGAAGAAATTCTCTTCTCGGTTATGATGAGGAAAAATCAAATTATGAAGAATATAACAGAAAGTAGGATTCCTCCACTGAAATAGATCCAGATTTAGAAAAGGGAGACTCTGTTGAAAATAAATGTTTTATATGTAGAGACACAAAAATGTTTGGGAAGAACTTAATTTTAAAGGAGACAACTGGTACACATCTTATCCACTTTCAGATAAACTTTTGAAAAAAAAAAACTTCTCCTGTAACAATAAGAGAAAATAAAAAAGAAATTACTAACTTTTTGAATTTAAAAAATAGAAGAGTTTATTCCTATATGTTTAGTTTTAAAAAGATAAAGATTTTAAAAAAATTAAGATCTATATAGTGAAAACATCACACTCATTCACAATGAGATTAAAGGAGTGTATAAACAATGCACTGAATGCCCTTATAAAAAGAACAGAAAAATTAAATTTACATTTGAAAAATGTAAGAAACATATTGTATTTCCTATTTTTCTTCCTTTTTAACCTTTGTATACAAATTTTACGGTAAAAACACAATGTAAACACCCTTGTAGATGACATACCCTGTGCAAGAACTTTAGGTCATTTTTTCACACAAATTGTGCTGGGTTAATGCTCTTCACTTAAATCCTACTTTAGGTAATTCTATAAGATTCATTGGTGTAGCTAGTACTGAGTGGGCCCTGTATCAAAAATCCTTCGAGGTACTTTTTTAAATACAAGATCCTTGTTGGTGGGACACATCTTGGAGCCCTGTATCATTGATATGGCTATAGCTACGCTCCTGATAAGATATTTTCATAAAGTCAAGAAAGAAAGGAGATTATGTAAAACTAATGCTTGAACTATATATTAAATATCAAAATCGAAAATGTTAAGGCATTCATATTTTTATAACATAAATAATTGAAGGACTAGTTAGATTAAACAACAAAATACGCTTATTATAAACATTGCATTTTGATTGGTTAATGAACTAAGCTTAAAATTTAACTTGGATTCTGTTTAATTGTAATTTATCATTGTTTATGTAATGAAATTTTTAAATATATATTTAAGAAACTCTGAATATTTTTATAAAATGATGAAATTACTTATTTGCGTATAATTTACTGTTTAGAAATTTTCACCAGATGGAAAACCAACTTCATCTGCTCATCCAGGTAAGGGGGAAAAATAGTATTGTAATAGTGTTATATTCAGTCTAAGAAAATTTAAGATGTATTATCTTTTCTTCATTTATATACCAATAAAGGTTATAACTTCAGTTATTTCTTTTCATGCAATTGATGTATTAGTTCATAATGCTAAAAATTATTCTGAGCTTATATTAATTTGATGAATGCATCTACATATATATTTAAAGGGAAGTAGAATGAGTTTTGCCTACATGTTAAGTTGATGTGACAATGTAATTTTCCTCTTTATTTTAAATGAAGAAAATGTATTTTTTTATTATATGCAGCTATCGGATCATATTTTTTTATGAAGTTTAAAGTTAGTACAAAGTAATTATATTTAATAAACAATATTCATATGTGTGCAATATATTGATTCAAATACTTGCCTGTTAGGTAACTACACAGCTCCTTACTTCAA
The DNA here is from genome assembly GCA_019973975.1 of Trichonephila clavata. NCBI lineage: Eukaryota > Metazoa > Arthropoda > Arachnida > Araneae > Nephilidae > Trichonephila > Trichonephila clavata. The sequence continues at coordinate 23,924 of BMAO01028994.1, read as the reverse complement.
GAAGTCCCCCCTCCCTTGTGAACTAATTCTGTTATTTGATGGTATTGAATGATATATTTTCCTTTGGAAAAGAATTTTCTTGAAATCTAAACAAATGGTATTAAAGGATGTTAAATTCAGAGTGCCAGATGGCCAAGTTCCTACACATTTTATTTGTTCAATCTTGTGGGATACTTTTAAGTTAGGGGTGTGTGAAGTTAGTCCATTTTTATGAGTTTCAACCTTTGGTATAATTTGGACTGGCTTACTCTGAAGACTCAATGCTTTATTACATACCATTTTGTTGTAAATACATTTTTATGTTGTATTGTTTGTACCGATCATTGTTTCCTTACTCAAAAATAATGCTAATGAAACAGGAATGTGTTTTATTGGTGAAATTTTTTTTTATCAAATTGGTGTCTCTATTGCCATCTTTTTCAAAACATTTTAGTCTTTGAAGAGGTTATAAAAAGTTTAGCTTGCTAGCCAAGGACTAAAAAACATAATTACAAAATTTGGTTATTCTTTGAAGAAGAAGAAAGTATTGCAGTGCTCTCAAATCTATTTTTCTGTACTTTTATTGTGCATTTTTTATGATATACAAAGAAGTTGCATCAAATATTAGTTTTAATGAAAGATTTATTTGAAAAGAAAGTAGCAGTTTATGAGGGACATATTTCATCATCATATTTGGCAAGATAGCCCCTTGTGGGCCAGTGCCTTTCTTTGAAGTTTCCTCCACAGTGATCTCTCATTCATCTTCGTTCTTCAGGTTTTCTCATTTATAGTCTTAAAGTCTGATTCCACTGAATCTGTCCATCTTAGTCTTGCTATTCCATACTTCTTAATCCCAGTGACTTTGAACTGTAGTATTTTTTTGACAACATTATCTGGCATTCAAATTATATGGACCATCCAATTCATTCTATTTATTTTTATGTGTTTTTGATAAAACACATAAAATCTATAAAAGGGTTGTTTATAAAATCTATAAAATTCAAAACTGTATTTTCTCCAGCTATTGTTTTTGTTGAGGGACATTTACTGTATAAAAAAATATTCATGCATTAACCTTTCTTAATAATACTGGTGTTTGATAAAATTTTTGTTGGTATTCAAATCGTATTTAAATGTATTATTCATACTCTTAGTTATTATAAATAACCATAATTTTTATAAGTTCATAATATGCTAGACTTAGTTTTGTTATGTTACTGATTACATACTTGTCAGTACAATAAGTGTTAAAATTTATAACATTTTTATTATAGCTCGATTTACACCAACAGATCAATACAGTAAATACAGAATTATGATTAAGAGAAGATTTAATCTGTTGCCAACCCAACAAATGAAAGTGGCATACTAAGGTAAGTGTGTGTATTATTTAAAACTTTCATTACGTAAAAAAATATTTTAAATATTTTTGAAAGTTTTGCTTTTGTGTGAATATTCAAATGTAATGCTTTTGGTCAAAGCTTTAATTTTTTTTATTTTAACTTTGAATTGGGGAAATTAAATAGAAAAATTTGCATTTGATATTTTTGTACTAAATATTTGATTAAGTAACTTAAAATAATTGTTAATTTTGCAAAAAATCTCTTATTACTAGTCCATGTAAAATATCAGTTTTCATGACTAATGATATGCACCTAACTCTTTTTTTTACAGTGTGTTTTTTAACAGGATTTTAATGAATTCTTTTTTTTACACAAACTTTTTATTCTATCACAAATTTAAAAAAAATTTGGGGATTCATGTCCTTTGAATGAAGACGATTTGATCAATTTTATGACTATTTATGATAATGGGGAAGTTAAACAACTGATTTTATTCTTGAAGGCTTGAAATTTGCTTGAAGTATGTCAACGTAATCATAAGTTTTATGTTGCAGGATATCAAGAATTATATAAGTGAATTGAGGAACCATAAAAATCAGCTACTAATTACAGACTTTGTAACCAACTGAGGCTGTTATTAACGAACAAAATTCTTCATTCGATTAAGACCAACAATTGTCCTACACATCCAACACATCTGATGAAAGCATTTTTGATCCAATTCTTAATAAACATGCATGCTTGTTATCAAGTAGTGATTAAATTTTATTTGTTAGCTAGTAGTTTTATTCCTAATTTCAATTTAAGTTTTCTCTGTACACTAATTTTGGTCATTTTTTTTTGTGATAAAAATTGTTTTTGATTTATAAATATGTCTTATGGATTTATTAGGAATTATTAGGATTAGGAAAATATTTACAGATTTTTGACCTTACACAATTTTTTAAAATTATGGAATACATACCCAAATTTACCATAAAAGTCACATGTACACAAGTTTTTTTTAGCATGGCTTTCTATGGAAGGTATCTATTGTCTAAAAAAAAAAGTTGGGTGTATATAGATTTTAAATTTTACTACTTCAGCCATTTAATGAATAATTCATGTTCATTTTATTCTATTAACAGGTACATGCATTTTGTATGGAGTAATGGTGAATATATTAGCTTGAATTCAATTCCTTTATCATGGCTTCACTGGAACTTCAATTTATTGAAATTGTGTTGTGTTTTCATTTCATTGTACATTCTATGTCATTATTAATAAATTGGCATTAATTTGTCATCAAATGTATTCACTGATTTTTTAAACATTTATTCTCAGTTACTCATGCTTATATTTTTTATCTCGAGTTTTTGAAACCTTAAAATTTGTAACATAATGCATGTTAATCTGCAGAAAAAAGTATAATCAGATTGCTTTGACTTAAGATAATTGGCTTTAATTTTCTCACAAATTAGATATCAAATTTAAGGCAGAAATACATTTTATACTAGACATTTCCCATTAAATAATTTAGAAATTTTATTTTGTTGTGTTATATATATGTGTCGTGATAAGGTGTTTCTTAGCATGCAATTCTTTAATACAATTTAAACTTCCCCATCCATCTTTGTTGTGGAAAATTTTCAAATAACGCTTTATTTGTTTAATTTGCGTGTTGAATAAACACAGCCTTTGACTATAAAGTTTGGTGAATTAAATCAGAGCAGCTGATGTGGCAACACTGGTGAAACAAAATGCTGTAGATGTGTAGCGGCAGGTGTTGACCATCTGCCCCCACCATTGTTCAGTTGAGCATCATTTGTGTTCTGTGTAAGACTTGTTTTACTAAGGGCTTGGTTAGTGCATTGGTTCTTAATTTAGAACAATAAAATGAACGAACAAGAGATCAATTTAAAGTTTTGTTTTAAGCTTGGCATGGCATCGAAAGAAACTTCAATACTGGCATGTGTTTATGAAGATCAAGTACTGTCCATGAAGTGTGTGTACGAGTTGTTTGCCTGTTTTCAAGAAGGCTGGGAAAGAGTGTTTCTGACAAACCCTGTAGCAAAAAACCCCGGCAACCTCTGTTAGTGATGAAAACATTGAGAAAGTGAGTAAATTAATCATGAAAGATCATGGATTAAATGTGCGCATGAAAGCTGAATGATAAATGCTGCAAGGTACATAGAAATTTTGACCAGTTTCATGAAACGGCTGCACAGTGTAAGAGACCAGTACGCACAAGGCTCATTATTTTTTTTCCATGACAATGCTCACCCTCACACCGCCAGTATTGTCAAACAGTTCCTGTTAAAGAAAGGGTGCGGTGTAAATTGAACATCCACCATTCTTGTCGGATCTCAATCCTTCAGACTTCTTACTATTTCCATGACTCAAATTCTCTTTGAAGGGAAAGAGATTTGACAATATTTCTGACATCCAACGAAACGTGACAAGACTTTTGAACTCTATTTCAAAAGAAGGCTTCTTGCAAGGTTTCCAGGACATGTATAGTTGATCTCAGTGTTGCATAGTTATGGGGGTGACTATTTCGAAGGACAGTAAGGTAACTTTCGTTAATATTTCATCTATGTTAATGTTAGAGGACTATTCACTAAACTTTATTGTCGAAGGTTGTATTCGCTCATGTGTTTTCGTATTTTTAATATACGTATTACAACAAGCAATGTGAATAATATACTAAATATATTGCATAAAAAAGTATACAATGATTAAATTTTCTATATTATTAGTTTGTATTTAGCTATTTTTGCTTAAATAGTAAAAAAAAAAACTATTGTGTTCGGTTACAAATTTCACAATATTTTTAAAACTATTTTCAGTAATCTGATATTATTTATCAATTCTGTGTAAATTGAAAGCTTAGGTAATTTAGTATTTTTTGATGATATTTTGAATCATCAGCTCTATTTAAATATTTTAAAGTTAAATTTTAAATTATCCGCCCAAAATTTGGATATTGGAGACCACTTCATTTTTTAACAAGATAATGATGCCAAGCGCACTGCTCTCAATGTAGGCCGCTGGTGTCTATAACTGTCCCAAAATTCTGAAAAAACCTCCTCAATCAGTTTATTTAGCCCAGTAGAACTTATTTGGTGAGAATTTGATTTTAAAAAAAAGAAAACATGACATATAAACACATAATGGGAAGTAAAAACAATAATAATAGAAGCATGGAGGAAAATCGATGCAGAAATTACAAAAAACTAATTAAATCTATATCAAAACCAGGGCCAATCCCAGGGTGTCGGCCGCTCGCGTGCGAAGATCAAATGTGCCGCCCTTCGAGAGAGTTTATCAGATTTTGACTAACACTTATATTTAATATTTATATAATTACTTATATAATACTTAGATATTTACTTACTTGTTATAGTACTTATATAACTAATTATTTATTGCAATACTTGTATATTTAATTACTTATTAAAATGTTTATATGTATAATTACTTATTACAATACTTCTTTATTTAATTTCTTGCATAATACTTATGCATTGTGGTTATAAACTCGTCTACCCGTATAAGAGTAAAAGGTAAAAGGTAAAACAATATATAGAAATGCAAACAAAATTTGAATTACAATTTTTTTTTTTTTTTTTTTGTCAACTAATAGGTTATGGTAGCTACAAAATACTTTTAACAGAATAATAAACAAGCAAAAATATTACTTTTGAAATAAATTTAGACATTTTATAATTATAAAAGCAAAACAGTATTTATTTAGAAGATGTAATCTAATAAAAAAGTATTCAACAATAGATTTCTTGAAACAAAAAGTGTATTAATCAGTCATTTTACAAACGCTACTTAATAATAAACTATCAAATATTTTTTGTGGCATTCTGAGAAGCAAATTTGTCAAAATATTTTTGGTGTGAAATCAATTTTTTCAAAGATATTGCATTCAATGGAGAATGTGTCCAAATCTGGAAAACTGTTTAGAGCCAGATTCCTAAAAACTCCTAGAAAGAATTCTAAACTATATACCTTATATATATATAATATATATACTATTTCAGTAGTGCTCACACATCAAATTACAAACTTTATTTGTTCTGTGTGACTAATATCTGGTGTAGAATCAAGAATTATTGTGTAATATTTGGTTTTTAACACAATGCGTGTTATTTCATTATGAGTAGATAAGGCTAAAATATAAATTATTTCATTTTGAAAATACCACCCTAAGTAGTATGGAATAATTTTTTTTTTATTTTTGCGTTTAATCGCATTATTAAGGTGTTCTAAAATAACCGAATCAAATTAGTCCATTATCTAATGGCCTTTAAAAATTACCATTATCTCAACTTCCTACAAGTTACTCTGAATAACAGATTTTGACTGGCTAAAAATTGTACTTCAGCTATCATTCTTTCAATGATGACGCGCACCATTTCTTTTTCTCTGGATTTTATACATTTTCTTGTTACACGTCAATAGTACAGTTTTTTTAGCCTAGTCTTTAATTCGATCCATGATCTTATATAGTTTTCGAGTTTGAGTATTTTCATCATTATTATATTAATAATAATGAAAAAAAACACATTTCTCATTCCGATAAAATTCTGTCTTTTAGCTTCCTCAAAAAATGTCCCTTCGGGATATTTTCGATAACATTTAAATATTAACACATGTGTGTGCAATCTTATTTGAAAATATATTTATAATAATTTTACTAAATTTATCTCTCTTAAGCTTAAAAAGAAAAAAACATTAAAACAACTCGCCTATTACTGACCAAACTCAGAAACTTTAAATATTCGAAAAGAATTTTTAAGAACTGCCTTTTCAATACTTCGATCAGCAATAACACAATTACTGATAAGAATATATTTATAATTACAAAATAATATTGCTAAATTTCTCTTGATGTAAAAAAAGAAAGAAATATAATCCATCTATAAACACGTGCTATATTGACATAACATAATGATTCAGAAAAATTATTCATAACCGATGATTCAGAAAATATGAATAAAAATGAAAATTTACAATAAACGAGACAAATTGCATTTTTTAATACTGGGAGCAGTAATGCATGTCTCGTTCTAGTATTGGAAGCTGTCATATGAAAAACAATTTAGCGTCAATTAATATTTCGATTTAATCTCAAAAGGAAATTGTACCAACCATGTACTCTTACCTACAGCTGTGGATACGTATAAACAAAAAGATTTCATTGACATTAAAATAAGCTAGTTTTCTTTTAACTGAGTAATCTTTTCAGGTAAAATCGTTATTCACTTATGTGAATTTATTTATTACATAAATATATACACGTATATATATATATATTAACAAAAGAGATTTTTTTAAAACTAAATATATTACTTTGTTTCGCTTTTTCATGAAGTCATATACAATAAAATATTCCGTAAAACTTTATATTAATAGGGTAAATATATATATTAGTACCTTCCAATAAGGAACCTTGTGTTTGACACAATATATCCTAGAGCCAGAAATTTAAAACCAGACTTGACATTGGGTATTTTGTCCTTTAATGCTAAACAAATTAGTTTAATTAGAAATTGAAGTCGTATTAATCTTTAAATAAATGATATACAAATAAATACCTTAGTCATAGGATTTTTTTTAATTTGAAGTTCTTGAAAAATGAAAATTCGTAATAGAAAAATTTTAATTACTGTATAAATGTTTTAAATGAGTAATAAAATCTTGTACTTAAAGAATTTTATTTAAAATATTCCGTTGTATGAATCTTTTTAAAACCCAGTGCATTGTGTCAGAATAAGCCAGCATTTTATTTTTTATGCAAACCCATAGAAAACGCTCCCCAAGAGGTGCAATCACATTATCACATATTCTGTTTTGTCTCTATATATAAGCGTAGAACAAACAATGTTGTAATTTTTTATTTCTCTGTTCCTTTCCTCTGTTAAATTACATTGGTTTATTAGGACAACACTATATTTATAATTTATTTAAAGATAAACACAAACTTGTCTTCGAAATCTTAAAATTTTACAAAGAAAGAATAAGAAGCTTTTTTTAGTATCACTTAAATAGAATGTTCCTTAATAAGAGGTAAATACATAAGGTCCATATTCAAAGAGACCGGTAGCAACATTAATTGCGCCTTATTCAAGGTGTACCTTACAGGAGGTACTTCTGTATTTGTATATTATTTTAAGTCTTAAAAATTAATCAATAATTCGCGAAATTAAAAACATAATTACCTGTTGCTATTTCAAACGAGATCATTTTAAAAGATTGAGTTATGCCAATTTCAACAAGCCAATTTCTTTGAAAGAGAGTTTGTTGATGGTAGAGATCAGAAGAGAGTTTGTTTCAACTTCAGGTAACTACTCAAGAGTGAAATAAAACATCTCCTGAGGTTCACTATCTTCCAAAATATTTTATTACCTCTGTCCCCCTTCGGTTAGCTGACACCGGACATGCTATGAGTGTCCGGAATGTCCGTTGTGACCCCAGTCCGAGATGGGGAGAAAGTTACTGAAGATGGTATAAATATATCAATTTTCATGATTTAACATTTACTGCGGACTCGAACCACCAAGGTTCAACAAAAAAGAAAATTAGCATTTAAAGTACATAGTAGAAAATCAGAAACATTAAATAAAAAAAATATACCAGAATCTCAATACTAAACACAAATATATAACTAGAAATAGCAAAAAAGATAAATCAGATACATATTTAACTATGAATTCTGTCAGTAAGCCAGTCAAATATTTAACTGTGCATTTAAATGCGAGTTTTTTTCCCAAAAGATATTTATAAATTTTAAAGGTAAACAATAACCCTTTTCAGCAGACATAATTTTTAATTGTATGTAAAAGCAGAATCTAGAAGAACAGCAGTTTGCCAAACGCTGCTCTAAGCGAAATATTCTGTTTTGTGCAAAATTGTCATCCTAAACGTAGTAATTAGGTTTTTCCATTAACGGAAATACATCAAAATTTCAAAAAACCTAAAAACAAGTTGCTTTTAAATATTATATAAAATAAGGGGAATACCGTTTTTTATTTCTTCCATTTCCGATTCAGCATCGGCTCAAACATTTTTAGATTTTTAAACGTTTGTATTTGCATTAAAAATTAAAAATGTATGCCATGTAATCTATACTAATATATAAAAGAAAGAGTTTGTGTGTGTGTGTGTTTCACCTATCCCGACCAAATTAAGCAACCCAGAAGTATGAAACTTGGCATGTAGAAGCTATAGGTCGTTATGCTATTAACCTCGAAGAGTTTTTTTCGAAATTTGCTTTAGATTTTTTTTAAAATTCAATTTTTATGCGATTTTTCAGCTAAATGGAGATATGACGTCATCAGCCATGTCAAGTCTTAACTTTGCGAAAATAAATATTTTGAGCAGTTTTGGAGGGGATTTTAGCACATTTAACTGTAAATATATTTATTTTAGTTGTATTTATTCATTTTTTTTAACTCTTTGTGGAGGAATTACATTTGTTTTTCGAAAAAATAGTCTTAAAAAAATGTTTTTCCAAATTTTATTTTTCCGATTGGCAACACTAATTTGATAACAGTAGATATTTTCGTATTTGATTTCCAACGTATTATATCTTTTTCGTTTCTTTAAAAAAAAGGATGTTTTTTTTATACAACTTTTTCAGACTAAATAATCATTCTATGCTGATGGAATGGGGTAATATGTACCATTAAAGTGTACTAATTACTAATATTCAGGCAATGTCATTTGGTTCTAAGTTTAACTTTGGCGCCGAAAATCTGTGCCATGATATGAATCTCAGATGGATTGTAATCAAGTTAAGTTTATCCACCGTATTGAATTTGTGTAACTGTGTATAATTTTTGTTCAAATTATTTCTTATTTCCTTTTGTGGTTTGTAATAATGCATGTTGATTGCGCAATGGAACAACTACCCATCTTGCAAGGCCTAAAGCTACTATTTTTATTGATGTAACCACTTTTTTTTAAAAATATTTATTTTCCATAAAATGTTCTATTTCATTTTATGCTCCTGATTTATCATAGCTGTACTATGATTATCAAAAAAGCTTGATTACACTCTTCAAACCTTTTTGCTGTATCTGAAAAAAATTTTGTAACCCAAGCACAACCATAGACTGATAATACCACCAACATACAGGTTAGAAAGAATAAGGAGAAGCAAATGTGCAAACCCAAGGTCCTTGCAACTGTTTTGTACCATAATCTTAATTTTCTTTTGTTTTTGATAACCTTTTAATTTAAACTAATGCTATATTTTCTATTTTAGTGTCTCGCATATACTCACATATTATTGCAAATTGGCGATTGTTGCAATAATACATCAGTACCTTTTATTTTTGTTATAAGCTACATTCTGGTACTATTTTGCAACATCGATGAAACATGGAATTAGCTGATAAAGGATAAAACAATAACCTTTTTTGGTACTTGCGTATTATTGCCAACTTAATTAATAACTCACCAAATTAGCAACGATATGTGCAATAAAATCTAAGAACCTACATTTTCTTCCATTGAAAAAGGTTACAACTTTTCGTGATACTTACGTATTAGAGTCACTGCAGCCAAAGTGGTACTTTTTTCACCAAAATTTGATTTTTTTCCTCATAAGACACATAAGAATCTGTTATTTTGATATCGTGGTGCAAATTTTGCTGCGGTGATGCCAATACATAAGTACCCTTTTCCTTTATTGGCAGATTCCATGTTTTTCCATTGTAACAAAAAAGTAGAAAAATGAAACTATAGAAAATGACTCAATGTAAACTGAGATTAACAGATTGTCAATATTGTGATTTTAAGTTAGAATTTCTATTTACGTATAATATTTTTTGTCATGCTTTTTTGTTTTGTTCTGAGCTGCTTATGATAGTTTCATCAAAATCAAATCTTAATTTATCTATTTAAAGTAGCTTTTTGATTTGAATTAATATTATAGTTTCGATATACTATATGTAAAGTTACTTTTATATTTTTTTTTCTTTTTCAATTTTAAATATTTAAGATTTTCAGTTATGTGCTTTTTTGTTGTTGTTCAGAACTGTTTATGGCAATTTTATCAAAGTTAGGACTTACTTTTTCTGTTTTAATAACCTTTTAATTTAAATTAATATTATAATTCCTATTTCAGTTCTGAACTAATACTCTATATTAGATGTATTACTGAGATGTTAGATAGTATTATATGAGGTATGGGTGCAATGCTAATTTAATTTTTTTTCTGTTGAATGCTTTCTAATATTTCTTATTCATGATAGCATTGAGTGAATCAGTTTATCATCATTCATTTTTTATTTCGGCTCATCTATTGCAGGTTATTTCACCCATAGTTCCCATAGCAGAAACTCACTACTGCTATCACTTTTCTGTAATAATTTATATTTATATTTACATTCATTCAATCTATTTACTCTTTAGCTTGCTAATTTTCTCTCTTACATTGAAATATTTGTTTTTGTTAAATTATTATTTACTTTGAAGCCAAATTGCAATTTGTTTAAAATTATTTCTAATGTGAACATTCATTTGAAGAAAAAAATGTTTTTAATTTTTGGTTTTCTACTTCATACAGGGTTTTACCCTCCCTAAAAAAATATTATAATTGCTATGATAGAAGAATTTTTGTTTTTAAAACTTAACCCGTGCGAAGAACGGGCATTTCAGCTAGTTATTAATAAAACTGAAAACGGTTTAAAGTAATAAAAAGTGTTTAACTATATTTTCATCCATACTCCTTGCAAGATTAGTATAATTTTGTGAGGCAAGCATAAATTTTAAAATCTACCTTTGATCTCATATGAAATCTCCCAAATATTTAGATAAATAATTTTCAAATGTAGATATTAACGAAACCTGTAGAAAGAAATATTTCGAAGGAATAAATAATTATTCTAAAGAAAGAAATTATTAGAAGTTCGAAAACAAAGAATTTACTTAGTTTATAATAAATAAATATGTCACACTATCTTTATTTTGCAGATGCTGTTACTATCTTGATTTTCTATTTTCAACTTAATCATATACACAGAGATAAAAATTCTTTACCCAAATTAAAAGTTTTAATTTTTTTAATGAAATTAATCTCTTTTAGGACTAAACGCAAAAATTGTTAACGACATAGGAAAAAAAAAAAAAACATTACAACTAAAAATTTCGAAAAAAATCCTATTTAATATTAATGGTCCTTTACTGACTCACATGCGTTTAAATTTTAATCTGTTGAAGCTGAATCAATTATTTCTTTAATGATGCTACTAAGACAGTGCTTCTCCAACTTTCAATGCTTGCAACCCAAATTTCAATCATAATTTTCATCCTGCCCCTTTCACATAATAAAATTATATTGAGTGCAATAATAATGCTCTTTGACGTTAAAGTTACAATACACGATTTTAATCATAAACTGTACGAATTATCAAGATAAATATTAAATTCTGTATATGACAAGCCTTTGTGAATCACTAGTAATTTTTAAACTTGTTCTTAATTTAGAATTGTGAATGGTATCCTACTACCCTAAAATTGCGAATTTCCTAAAAATTGACAATTTTTTTTTATGAATTTATTTTATAGGTCATCTTTTTAGCTTTATAAAAATACCAAATTTGTTATTTTCTGTTCACTAGAAAAAAACTATAAGTGTTTTAGTAAGAGAAGATGCCATTACATTGAGCAAGATGTCATACTTTAAAACGCGTTTTACTCGAAATGTGCTTTTTTTAAATGCTCAAACGGAGCCAGCGATTGCTCAAAAAGTTTTGAAAAAAATTAACTGAAATTTCTTGTGTATGTTCTGTTTAATAGTAGAAGTGTTTTAACCTTCATATTTATTAATCACCGTTTTATTACAAAATTTACAGTCCCTTAAGTAAATATATCACTGTGTTTTTAAGCAATTTCATATAACAAATAACATAAAGTGCTCTAGTCTTTATAAAAATTAAAATATCTCTTATCCTAGAGGTCACTTCGAAAATGGATAAGATAGCAATACATCAGAATTGAAAATTTGTTAATAAACTTTTGGTACAGAATGGGCCGCGTTTGTGTTATTTATTTATTTATTTTTTTGTCAATTTTTACCCATTTTTTCTTATTTGAGTAATAATAATTTCTGTTTCTCTACTTAATTTTTACAAGCTTTTATTTAACTTGCAATGTATGTATATATGTATGTAATTTGTTCGGGTTAAATCTTGCATCTCAATTTTGAAGCTGATATCTTCAACTCATTGAGCTGAAATTTTGTATACACGTTTAATTTGGATGACAATGCATGTTTTGACCATTTATGTTCCGATATTGCAATTAATTCAAAAGATATTAATTAAAAACCTTAAAACGCATAATTGTTTTACCCCTGTGCGCTGTTTTTTCCCGCTATGCTCGGTGATGCAAAATGAAGGAAGAGGGGATTTTTTTGGGGTGTTTTGACGTTTTTAAAACAGCAGTCTTATTTTTTTTAAAAACTCAGACAAAAAATAATTACAAAATCGGAAAGATTATTCTTTTCGCCACGATACGGTACAATTTTTTTTTTACAAAAAAATGATATTTGTCTTTTATACAAGTTTTTTAAAAATGTGTTAAAATTGATGCGTTTTAAAGAAAATGATTTCTAAATCGTTGCGTATGAATTTATTTTTGTGCTATTAAAACGATATTCTACACTAAATAAGTTCATGCCTTTTTCTTTTAGAATATGTCATTTAAAAAATAAAAAGTCAAAAACTTTTTTTAATGATTTTTCAAAAAATACTCAAAATTTTAATTAAACATTTAATAACTTCGTCATTTATTAAAATAATCGCATGTAACTTTTTTCCGTGTGTAGAACATTATTATCCGTAATTAAGGTGAAGATTGGAAAAAGTGCCTAAACATTACGGATTTTAAAAAAGTTTTTGTGTTTTTCATCTACTCTCTCTAATACACTTTTTACAAGAATAAAAACATACAGAATTTCTTTTACAATTTTTTATTTAAAAAATTACCGTGTTTTGCAATCAATATGTGAAACTTGGAAATCAGAACTTAAAAATTAAGCCCTCAAAAAAAATTAAAAACTTTAATAAAAAACGCGATTTTACGGTAAGTTAAGGCTTGGCGTCGAAAATCGGTTTGGCACCCAATGACTATATGTTTCATCTTGCATTTAAAGTCTGCAAATAGGGCTATACTAGAAAAGATGGTGCCTATAAATAATCAAAATCACCAAATTTGACGAGAGAAAAAAAAAATTGCGAATGAAAAATTTATTTTTGTTTAATTTTCTCTGTACAAGTTTTAATTCAAAGAATTCATTTTAAGCATCCGTTTATAAAACAAAAATTTCTATAATATTTGTGAAAAACTTAATCGTTTTTATTCCGTTATCATTATTTAAATGTAGTGCTTTAAATTAATATTTTTTAGGTAATAAGTATTGCTTTCTGTGAATCATTTAGGTATGGATTTCTCAAAATTCTGATGAGTAAATCGTTTGAACTAAAAAAGTTCATATACTTTGCTCCTTTAAAATCAATGATTTAGTAAATTAAGTACACAAAAACTTTTTCTTTTTTCTCGTTTTCAAAAAATTTTTGCAATTTTAATTCAACATTTAATAAACATGTAAAATTTTGTAATTTTAAAAATTTCTGCTTTAAATCACAGATTTCATTTTTTATTAAAAAAAATTTAATCCTCTTTGATTTTAAACACATATGCTCATATCAACAATTTAATAAATGATCGGATGTTTTCTATCTTTTCATGAAATAATGCATGAAATTGATTTTAGATTATATTATAAATGAAAGAAAAAATGCATGCAAATATTCATGTATGCTATCTTTACATGAAATAATGCATAAATAGATTGTTTGTGTATTCATTTTAATGCTTTTTAGATTTGATGTGTGAAGATCTCTACCTTCGATTTTAAAGGTCCTTCCACACTGTTTGCTGAGAACTTCCTGGTTTAATTGTCATGTCGCATGGTTAAGTGCTGAAAAGACTAGAGTTTTGTCCCCCCCCCCCTCAAAAGGAAATTTTTCTGATTTTTTAAAAAATACTCAAAATTTTATTTGCACATTTAATAACATCCAAAGAAATTTTTTAATAGGTAAGATCATTTATTGCGCCCCGATATGGTTTTTTTTTTACAAAACAATGATACTTTGCCTATTTTATGATTTCTTTTAAAATAAATAAATATCGATGCGTTTAAATGAAAATTATTTTCAAAAAGTTAATATTTTGATATTTAGAATCAGTGATTTAAAAAGTAAAATGCCAAAAACTTTCTTTTTTACGAATTACCCCCTCCCCCCCCTCCTTTTTTTTGGCAAAACAATGATACTTCACATATTTTATGATTCTTTTCTAAAACCAGCGTTGAATGAGATGAACAGGCTTAGAAACCTATCCAGCGGTAACTAAAAAGTAAAAAAAACTTTTTAAAAAACAAGCTTTTATTTAAACGCGCTAAAAAGAATAAAATAAACTTTTCCTTTAAAACTTTTTTTATTATCAACTTAAAACGTCATTACACAATTTATATGATATAAAAGCTTGTCGCGAGATTTACCTGTGTAGATAAACAAGTAAATTAAATAACTTGATCTGATTGATTTTAATTTGTAAAAATTTCAAACTAAGTAAATATGAGTACTTTAATCTCGCGACGAGCTTTTATATCATATAAATTGTGTAATGACGTTATAAGTTGATAATAAAAAAAGTTTTAATAGAACAGTTTATTCTATTCTTTTTAACGCGTTTAAATAAAAGCTTGTTTCTTAAAAAGTTTTTTATACTTTTAATTTATTAACATATTTTTCATAAAATGTATTAAGCAAATCTAAAGACAACAAAAAAATTTCCATATCTCCATTTTTTTTAAAAAATGTTGTCGCAAGTGGTCGCATACCTTAATTATCAAATATATTGTGTTTTCTGATGCATTTATAAGTATACTATTTCAAAGTAAATGTGTATTTTATTTTTTATTACACCGAATGTATATTTTGTTTTGCTGCATTTCAGTAAATTTGTAATTTTTTAAATCCTTTGTTTTTGACTTTCCGATATGCTCGCGCCCCCTCACAAGGTTATCACACCCCACAGTTTGAAAAGCGATATACTAAGAGTTAAATATTAATATATATAAATACTTGAAAATTTATATGCTGCTGAGAGAAATAACGATTACGTACGTTAAAAATATTAATTACTGGTTTAAGAGATTTATTTGTATAACCGATTTTTTGTTTCTGGAATAGCTACATAAATGTTACATAAATATAAATAAATATTAATGTAAGAATCTCACTCGAGAGCAAGTTAAGTTAAGAAAAATAATGAATTAAAAATGTTGCGATATATATATATATATATATATATTGTGCTTATAAAAATAATCTCCCTAAAATAGTTTGGGGGTTCATTCCCTTCCCGAAATTACTAATTCAATTAAATAGCTCATAATTAAGACAAATATCCGAAAAAAATTTTAAAAATTAAAAATATAGTTTTAAGTATTATTACTTACGTTATCCACATTAATCAAGATTTTGAAACTTTGATCAGTGTGGTAGGGTACGAAATGCGATTCCTATAAAAACTAAATACTTTTATTTGACGAAGCGATGTTCGATAGACAGGAACTGATTTGGTTAAAAAGTATCAAGGATTTACTCTTTCCCTCGACAAGCTGAAAATATTCTGGACTATTCTCGTGTGTCTTTTCTCTTATTACAAACACTCTTACCCCATTGATGGGGTAATAAAAATTCCACCGTTCAGGGTGAACGATCGCAAAATGCCACAGTAGGGTCTGCTAAAATCTATAGCCAAGGTTGAAATCTACAGTTGGTGGTTTAAAGTACACCCCCGCATCGCAGGGGTTGGGGCAGTGCTCTAGGGGGCCCAAAGCCTGACAGCTGCTGAGTACCTACCCTTGTAAAATCCAACTCGGAAGCCCAAAACTTGAATTTGCAGGTGGACCCCAATGTTCTCAGTTACGCCATTATGCACATTCCAGTAAAAAATAACTACTTCATGGATTATTTAAGCCCCGTGCAATTTCCGGGATTACAAAAAGTACGGAAGTCTGACAATTTCCCGGGATCCCCTTCATGTCAGTGCAGTGAAAATCTTGTCATGATAAGCATACCAACCTGTATTCCGCGGTTGGGTGCCCATAAACTTGCAAAGGGAAAATTGCCACGTAACACAGCTTTTATTTTTTAAGAGATATAATCTTACAAATTTTACTAGCAATGGTCGGCTATTTAATTCAATCTAAAACAATATAATAAGGTTCCACGTTTCTAAAATGTAAATAATAATGGTTTAGAAAATGATTTCATCCAAATTATTTCGTAACAAAAAAATACATGTATATATTTCAAATTTGGTCTAAATGCCATCCCGGACATGGTTCTGGTTTGTCCGGCCATAGAGCCGCCCCTGTGGGCATTGTATATAAGAGTTTGTGACGGGTGCTTACGCGTTTCACTAACCTTCTCTCAAATCTTTTAAGATTGTATTTATTTTAACCAATCCCCGCTGAGAGCTAAAAGTGTGACTTATGCAAACAAGATAATTTCGGGTTTAGCGAGTTCGAAAAAGATATAAAAGGGAGAAATGAAATGAAGAGAAGAGGATGACTACGTGTTTTGATAGAGGAGTTAACTACGAGATTGATTAAGAAGGTGATTCTGAGAGATTAGTTTAACTAGTGAGGTTTGTTCTCCGTAGGAAGATTATTGGAATAGGTTCATTAATTCGGTTCGGACGGAACTGAAGATATCAAGGATTGAAGCAGCTCTTTAGATCCTTCAAGTATTAAAGAATCCTGCCTTAAAAAGAAATCAGGTCTGTGATTTTCATAAATTAGATTTAAGTGCGTAGTTTGATTGTATGCGTTATTCTCCGTAAGTTCAGTTAGTGTTCCGTCGTTCATAATTGAATTCTTATCTCACTCCACTGTAAATTGTTGTTCTTAAAGTTTGATTAATATTTGTGTATTTTTATCATAAGAAAGATTAATAAATAGTATTGATTTATTAATTAAATAGTTGTTCATTATGAATCCAACATACCCGAATTTAGATAATGTGCAAAGGGGAGTTAATAATCATAGGGGTAGTGAGAGACTACGACACTGGCGCCCAAACGAAATACCGGAATTAAGAGCAGGTGCAGGATTTAGAGTTTTGCCGGAATTATTTTTTTCGGGTAAAGAAAATGTGTCTGAGTTTATTTCTAATATCGATGACAATATAGCCTACTATGAAATACCGGCGAATCTATCATGTGCGTATTTAAAAGGTCATTTAATTGGGAGAGCGTTAGACTGGTTTGAGGTGATAGGGTTCGAGTGTGTAAATGAAGAAGCGACTGCATTTGCAACACTTAAAAAGAAATTGTCAGATAGTTTTCCGGTAATACGGAATAAATCAGAGCTAGAAGCTCAGTTTTTTTCATCAAAACAACGGAGAGGTCAAGCCCCGTCAGACTTTATTTTTCGGCTGTTAAAAATACATAAAACTTTGGATTTGAATTATGATGAGATAAAATTGATCGATCACATAGTAATGCCACTAGAACCCCAAATAATGGATTATTTAGAAGTTCGAAACCCCACAACGAAAGCTCAATTGATAGAGTTGGTAGACCGGTATGAGGAACGTCATAGCTGCAGGGAAAACCAGGGTTCGAGTAATAATTTTGCTAGACGAAGTTGGGATGTGAGTAGGAATCCTGAGGAAAGAAGGAATAATAGAAATTGGAGAGATACTGGGGTCGGAAATAGTCAAAATGATCAAAGAGGACTAGGCAGGGGTGTGAATAATTTTTCTCGTCGTAATTATCAAAATCAAGGATTCGAGGGAGGAAATCGCTACAATCAGCCAAATCAGCGAACAGACCGGTATCAGAACCGTAGGATGGTGGTTAGGAAGGGTCCTAATGATGATTCAGCAAAGCAGAATTGGAGGCGTTTTGATTGCAACAGCGAAAGGCAAAGAAATGCCAATTTAAACTTCTAAGCGATCGTGTTGCGGGAGGTAAACGATCGCTAGTTAAGTCAAATCCTCCTATTAGAATTAAAATTAATTCATTACGATTATCACCAGTTCAACTTCCGTATGTGCCGATTCTTTTGCATGATACATTTCTAAAAGCGCTCTGGGATACAGGTGCGGAAAAGTCATTTATTTCAGAAGAAACGTACCGGTCATATTTTTCTTTCTGTCCTATTAAAAAATCGTTAGCTGAAGTAGTTACAGCTCAAGGGTCACAATGCAGAAATTTAGGCACAGTTGAGTTAAGAATTAAAATAAGAGAATTTTCGAAGTTGTAGAAATTTCATGTGATTGCTGAGATGCAATATCCATGCATCCTAGGTATTGATTTTATGTCACATGCAAAGATTAGTTTGGACTTTCTGTCAAAATCGTTAATCATTCCGGATTCGCAAATGGAAAAAGTGGCAATTTCGGACGAACCGGTTCAGATAGATTTATCTAACACTAAGTTAAATTCAAAACAAAAACAGGAATTGCAGATTTTGTTTAAGGAATTTCATGGGTTGTTTTCACTTAAGCCTGGTCTGACACATGTGTTTTGTCATGAAATTGACACGGGTGATAGTCCTCCTGTTTTTTCGAGACCTTATCGCTATGACAGGGTCAAACAGGGTATAATCGACTACCATGTTCAGAAAATGTTAAATGATGGAACAATAGTTCCAACAACATCGCCCTACGCATCTCCAGTTGTTTTATGTCGGAAGAAAAACAGGTTGCCGTTAGATGACCCAGAAGCTTATAGGTTTGCAATAGATTATAGGAAATTAAATGCGATCACGAGATATCCGCGATATCCGATACCAATAATTGATGATTTGATCACTAATATTCCACACACCGAAATTATGTCATCACTTGATTTACGCAGCGGATACTTTCAGATGGCAGTAGACCCTAAAGATGTTCATAAGACGGCGTTTGTGACAAAAAATGGTACTTTTGCATTTACTCGCATGCCATTTGGCCTTTCGGGGGCAGCTCCAAATTTTCAAAGGGCCATAGAGATGATCCTCAAACCAGTCCTCGGGCGTTTTGCCCACTGTTATATGGATGACGTGATTATTTCGTCTCCATCTTTTGAAAGCCATGTAGAACACTTACGGGAAGTATTCAGATTGTTGCAGGAGGCTAGTTTGATGTTGAATCGCGAGAAATGTCATTTCGCGAGGGAACAATTACGTTATTTGGGTTTAGTTATTAATAAAGAAGGAGTTAAAACAGATGAGGAGAAGGTAAAAGCAATTATTGAAATGAAACCTCCGAAAACTGCAAAACAAATAGCAAAATTTTTAGGAATGACGGGTTGGTATCAAAAGTTTATTAAAAACTACGCAGACATGTGTGAGCCCTTATATAATTTAAAACGAAAGAAACTCTAAGTTCCGTTGGTCGGAATCAGCGCAGGAAGCCTTTGATCGTATTAAGAAAGCACTGACAGAAGCTCCAGTGTTACAATTACCAGATTTTTCCCAACCTTTTGAACTCTATACGGATGCGAGCTCCGTGGAGGTAGGAACAGTATTGACACAGAATAATAGGCCTATGGCGTTTGCCTCGAGAACTTTAAACCGAGCAGAAAGGAATTATAGTGTGACGGAACGTGAATGTTTAGCTGTCATATGGGCATTAAATAAATATCGCACGTATTTCGGATCCTTGCCGGTTAAAGTGATAACAGACCATGCTGCACTTACCAAATTAACGAATGGAAAGAATTTGTCGTCTAGAATGATAAGGTGGACGCTTAAGTTGGCAAATTTTAATGTAGAATGGGAACATCGCCCAGGTACGCAAAATTTAGTGGCTGATATGTTGTCTAGAAACCCGTTAGAAAGTAATGAAGAACCAAAGGTGTCTTGTGCGGTGATTAGATCGTTAGTATTATCGTCTAGAGAACAGTTGAGAGAGGAACAGAGAAATGACCCGGAGCTAGGTCACATCATGAAGTATTTGGAAAATCCGGACGATAGTTCCATTAATGAATCAATCTGTATAAATTGGTCCCAAGACTTTAAAATCGTTGATGGTTTGCTATATTATGCAAAATATACAACCACACTAGGTGAATTAAGGGTATTTATACCTAAAACATTACGAAAAGATGTTATGCGAGAATTCCATGACTCGCCGATGGCAGGCCATTTAGGCAAAAAGAAAACCTACTTAAAATTAAAAGACGCGTGTTATTTCCCGTACATGAGGAAATACATTTATAAATATGTAGCAACCTGCGACCAATGCCAAAAAGTCAATTATAAAAACGGATTACCAGCTGGTCAATTAATTCCGATAGTGACGAATTTTCCGAATGAAATCGTATCTTTAGATTTGTTAGGCCCATACCCTGCAACTAGTCCAGAACGCTATAGATTTATTTTAGTAATTACAGATAATTTTTCTAAACGGGTTGAAATAGTTCCCTTAAGAAAAGCTTCTGCTAAAGCAATTTCCAATGCATTTTTTGAGAATTATATTGCGCGTTATGGAGCTCCTGTAAAATTTGCACCGACAACGGCCCCCAAATGATATCCGAAGTTTTTGAGCAAGTATGTCGCAGGTTGAACATAAAACACGTTAAAACTGTGGTATATCGTCCACAAGCTAATCAAACAGAAAGAGTTAATCGCACTCTTTTAAAAATGATTTTGAGTTTTGTCGCGGATAATCACACTAACTGGGATCAATTTCTGCAAGAGTTCGGTTATGCTATTAGGACAGCAGTACATGTGAGACAACGGGTAAAACACCAGCGGAATTATTTTTAGGTCGAAATTTAATCACCCCTTTTCAGAATTTAGTTATGGTAACTGATGGATCAGATTTAGTTTGTGGGAACATAGAAAGGTTGTTTGAGGAGGTTAGAATTCATACAAAGCGCCACCAAGAGAAGTGGCTTGAAATATTATAATAAAAAGAGGCGGGAAAATAATGTGAAAGTTGATGATCTAGTATTAGTTCAAACTCACCCGTTAAGTTCGAAATGTAAGAAAATAGTAGGTAAATTTATGCCAAAGTTTGAGGGCCCATATAAAGTTCTGAGTGTAAAAAATAATAATAATTTAGTAATATTAAAATTTGGTAAAAGAATAACGGTTAATGTGGACCAGGTGAGAATTTACCATCAAAGAGAAGACAGTGCTGCCGAGTCGGAAAGTGACAATAGTAGTGATCATGGTGCAGTGACATCAGTCAGGTCGGATGATGGGCAGTCGAGATTGGTGCAATCGGAGAGTGATGGGGTGGTCGTAGAGGATCGAAATCAGGAAATTTAAATGGTAGTAGAGATATAGTTGCGAATAGACGCGATGGAGTGGAGGTGAGAAAAAACGTGGACGGACGGAATCTGCTGTTTCTTCGGGGGGTGACGTGTATAATTTCAGGAAAAAAAGACCTTTTTGGACTGAAAGAGAGAAAAGAGGAAGGCCAGACTCTTGGAGAGAAAACATACAAAAGAAGAAGAGACCAGAGGCCCAGGTATCCGAAAAAAAGAAAGATTTCCTCGTCAATGCCCTCTCGCCCTCCAGAAAGCGATATAGAAAGGTGGAAGAAGATAGTTCTGAAAGAGCAGTTCCAGGACCATCCCACAGATTCAAGTACAACAGACCTCATCAGGAAAGGAGCTGTCCATACAATCTTCGGAGCCGACGTCGAGTGGATAACAGCCAAGTTCCAGTTCTCACAAAGGAAAACAACGCCTCAGCAGGAGCATATCAACTTCAACGGACTCGATGGAAGAGGAGACCCAGAAGGTGGGAGCGCAGAGAGGACAACCCTAGGACAAGGTCATCCAGCACAGAGGCCATGGTTGGAGACAAAGCCTATGCAGATTGGATCTAAAGACTAGCCAGGTTGTATAATTCTAATTTGTTTATTTTTCCTCTGACAGACAGTTCGGAGTATTTTCTATGTGGGCTAGTCTATTTTTTTTTGTAAAATTAGCGTACAAAAGCGTCACTGAGTTGTGTGCATTTTCATATCGGTTGAAAAAACTTTTGTATTTAATTTTTTTCCAAATTGTGGAAAAACATTTGTTGAATTGCAATTGTTTTGCTACACATTAAAGACGAGGCTTTATATGTGAGATTACTTGTATTGTTTGTTGTAATATATTCTATGTAAAAAATGTATATATTTTTGTGTGTAATTATTAAGATGTATAAATAGTGTCTGGTTTCTGGCGTGGCGTAATTAGGAATACTAACAAAAAACATTAACAGCGCAGCGCGATTGATTGGGAATTTTTGAAAATGAAACCAGATAAAGGTTATTTTGTTATGAAACTATATATATATAATATAATGTATGCCATATTTTATGTCAATAAGGAAGTTGTATAAAAGTTCTGTGCATTTAATGTCATGTTTTAGAAAAAATTGACAAGGTTTCCTTTCAGGGCAGCAGTCCCTGAACATAGTGATGCGATGAAAACTTTGATGTCGTGAGAAGATATTAATGTAAAATTTTATATTTATTAGCACTTAAGTAAAGTGCATGATCAGGGTTTTTTCCTGGAAAGGTTTTCCCCTGATCTTCGCCCGAATGGGATGCACTGTAGGTATTGTAAGTTTGTACAAGAGCAATAAATTAGAGTGGAGTACACCTTTTGAGTAGTCATTTCTGTATGCTAGTTTAATTAAAGTTTCTAACTTAAAGAGTTAAAATTTTCGGCAAATCCAGTGTTTTTAGGCATTCTAAAGTTCGTGAGTTAAAACTTTCTACAAGTTCAGTATTTTCAGGCATTATAAAGTTCGTGAGTTAACTTTCTACAAGTTCAGTATTTTTAGGCATTCTAGAGTAGTTAAAATTTTGTGCAGGTTCAGTGTTTTTCAGATGTTAGGTAAATTAAGCGAGTTCTTCAGGTCGTTTAGACCTTCAATAAGTCACGCTTTTTTTTCTCGGAGGGGGGTTGTGACGGGTGCTTACGCGTTTCACTAACCTTCTCACAATCTTTTAAGATTGTATTTATTTTAACCAATCCCCGCTGAGAGCTAAAAGTGTGACTTATGCAAACAAGATAATTTCGGGTTTAGCGAGTTCGAAAAAGATATAAAAGGGAGAAATGAAATGAAGAGAAGAGGATGACTACGTGTTTGATTGAGTAGTTAACTACGAGATTGATTAGAAGGTGATTCTGAGAGATTAGTTTAACTAGTGAAGTTTGTTCCCGTAGGAAGATTATTGAAAAGTTCATTAATTCGGTTCGGACGGAACTGAAGATATCAAGGATTGAAGCAGCTCTTTAGATCCTTCAAGTATTAAAGAATCCTGCCTTAAAAAGAAATCAGGTCTGTGATTTTCATAAATTAGATTTAAATGCGTAGTTTGATTGTATGCGTTATTCTCCGTAAGTTCAGTAAGTGTTCCGTCGTTCATAATTGAATTCTTATCTCACTCCACTGTAATTTGTTTGTTCTTAAAGTTTGATTAATATTTGTGTATTTCTATCATAAGAAAGATTAATAAATAGTATTATTTATTAATTAAAAGTTGTTATTATGAATCCACATACCCGAATTTAGATAATGTGCAA
>BMAO01028993.1:0-17740 GCA_019973975.1 Trichonephila clavata | reverse complement strand
CATCAGACAGAACAGAAACTGTTATTCAAAGTGCTTCAAAACGAAACTTATTTCAAACAACAGTTTATATGAAGATATGGAAGGAGGTAATGAAAAAAATGTTTCAATAGAATTAAATTTATTGAATAAAGCTTTATTGAACTTTGCTATTTGTAAAAACTGTGGCCATTCCATCTCATTGGAGGCTTCTAAAAGAGTTGGAATTGTGTATTATATGGAACTTTGTTGTAGTTTTTGCGCAAAAAAACATGGTTTCCATACGTCAACTAAATTGAAAAATAAAAATAAACTTTTCCACTCAAATATCAGATTGGAATTTGCTTTCAGATCTATTGGAAGAGGTCGTTCAACTGCAGAAACATTCTGTGGACTTATGAACTTGCCATCTCAACCTGAAAAATTCCGTACTTTTACAGAATTGTTGTTCGACTCTTCTAAATTTACCTGTGAAAATTCAATGAGAAATTATTTTGAGGAGGCAGCACTAATAGAAGGTGGACGAGACATTTTGCTGTTGCCTTACATGGTTCATGGCAGAAAAGAGGATACCAGTCCCTCAATGGTATTGTTACAGCTACGAGTGTTGATACTGGAAAAAGTTATTGACTTTGAAGTGTTTTCGAAACAGTGTCGGTGCAAAACTGCATTTAATTCTGTTCATGAACCATTATGTATTGCCAACTATAGTGGAATAAGTGTAGGCATGGAAGTGAAAGGTGTGTGTAACGCGGCTATATTTGAAAGATCCGAAGCTCATTGTGGCCATTCATTACACAAAATATTTGGGCGATGGAGATTCAAGAGATTTTTCATCAATACTTGCCCTGAATCCTTATGACACTCAAGTGGAAAAATTAGAGTGTGTTGGGCATATCCAAAAGCGTATGGGTACCCGTCTTTTGAATCTCAAAAGAAAAAAACAGAAAAAAATTAAGTGATGGAAGAAGCCTAAGTGGACACAACCGACATTTTAATTTCAAAAATTCAGAGGTATTATGGTATGAGCATTAGAAACAATATCAATGATTTACACAACATGAAAACTGCTATTTGGGCTGTTTATTTCCATCTTTTGTCTACAAAATGAGAGCCCTCAACATGGATTGTGTCCCTCGGGTACAAATTCATGGTACAAGTTTCAGAAAGCAAAAGCTGAATTCAGAACGAAAAGCATTATGACCATAAAAAACATACCCATGTGCCATCTTCCCTCATAAATGAAATTAAGCCAATTTTAGAGATTTAGCTGAACCAAGGTTATTAAAAAAATGTCTACATGGAAAGACTCGAAACCCCAATGAGTCAGTTAATAATACCATATGGTCAGTCTTTCCAAAATCTACGTTTGTGGAGTTAAAAACTCTAAAATTAGGGGTAAATATGGCAATTGCACAATTCAATATGGGCCATGTAGCCAAATTATTCATTTTAAAACATTGTGGTATTGAACCAGGTTTTAATCGTGTGTCATGCTTTAAAAAATTAGACGCACGTAGGATTCGTGTAGCCCAACGAAAGTATCTTGAGATACAAAAAAAGGCTAGATTGCTAAAAATAATGAAAAAAAGAAAATTATAAGAGTCTTTTGTAGAAGGGGGGGGGCAGAGGGCAAAGAAAATGATTCATATTTTTCTGGAAAGTATTAAAAAAAGGTAAATCGTCAAAAATAAATTTTTACTTTAAAGCCTGTTTTTTCAAAATGCAATGTTTTTCCCTTTATGTACCTTTTTCTCAGAAACTAATTAATGTAGGGTCCTCAAATTTTCAGTAAGTATATTTTCAACATGTTCACATATTTTAATGGAGGGGATAAGAAATATATAGCAAACCTTTTTAGATAACGCCCTTTTAAACTAAATTTTAGGGGAGGGGAATTGGACATTTTTTAAAAAATTCATAATTATTTTAATTTTTAGTAAAAAAGACAAAACCCTCCATTAAAGTCTTATTGAAAGTACATATAACCTACTGTAAAAATTTCATCTATGAGAAGCAAGTAGTTACTGCAATTTTAACATAGGCTCCTGTAGAAAGTGCCGGACCCCCTTAAATAATATTCCTATCAAAGGCCTGAGCTATAATCTGACATTAATAGATCTAGCGAAGGTCTGAACTATATTTATTAACTTAAACTAGTCAAGAAAAGTTCTGGATTATTTGTTGGAAATATGTTACGCAAAGGTCTGTGGTCCTATTTCCTCACATTGCCATTTAACAGACAACACATGAACAATTGCCTTATAGCTTCTTTAGGAAAGTATGTAATGTCATCTATGGTTACCATCTAAGGAAAAAAAGTGTGGACATGCGTGATTTAACACCTCAAAGGAAAAACTTCTGCTGCAAAGTAATAACGTTTCAGAAGGTATGGACTGCTAATTGACTGTAACATCTTATTAGAAGAAACGGAGCTGCTACTAAAACATAACTGTCTGAAGATGATGTGAACTCCTACTTCTTCGGCTGGATTCTCTGCTACTGTGGTATCTTCCTTGCACCTGATTACAGTCATTTGTATGAGGTGGACATACACACACATGGCTGAAGTCATTTGAACTTCTGGAACGAAATTTTTATTCGAAGATCTTCGAGTGTTAAAAACATTTATTCCAATATTCATATATATCTATAGGTTTATCATAAACATTATCAATAGAAGTATTTTACTACAATAGTGAAAATTATGTAATAGCCTTTTTGTTTCTAATTTCAAAATAAAACTTTTCGGCGTTCAGTGCTTTTGTACTACGTCATTCATTTTGTGGTGTGCCTCTCTGAGAATCCTTTATTTTTACCTTTTAAAAGTATTATTCATATTTTTACTTTAAGCTTCATACTTAGGTAGCATACTGTGACGTCGTCACAATGGAGAAAGCGCCTCTATTCATAAACGTATCCACAGCCGGGGAACACGTGGCTTTGGTGGTATTGTGTTGTATCAGACAGCTGGACCGTCGGCGAAGGTGTGACTGGCGGACACTATGGGCCGGGCATCGCTGCATTATTTTCTATTCATGGGCAGTGATTGTACGTCTTGAATGCTGGCGCCTCTGCAGGCGGCGGCGAGGTGTTTCAAATGCCAGATGTCAGCCGGGCCCTTGTCGCCGGGAACCTTTGAGAGGGACAGGACTTTTGTCATCTCAAATAAGGTCCTCCCCCTTCCAAATGGCCTTCAAATTCCTGACTGTTAAAATATTATTTCCACATATTTCCCACGGTGAGAAAAGGCTTCCGAAGAATTGCGAAGTCCGGGGGGGGGGGGCATTTGAGTCAAATAGCTATTTAAATTTTGAATATGCTTTTACCTATATCCAAAAAGTGATTAAAACCAGGCATGTCACACACGCGGTCGTCAATACAAAAAATGCTGACCTACTTAAATTTATTTGAAGTGTGTCAGCTCTCTTTAGAAAATTTAGTTACCTAATCGTGTTTTAAAAGAAATCCTATTTGGTAATAGAAATAAGTTTGTTTTAAGGTTATTCTTAATATTTCATTAAAATTCCTTTAATTTTACTGTAAAAGTTAGTTCTTATTAAATTTTTAAACGCATGTATGCATGTTATTTATTATAAAGGAATCAAGGCTCCTTTTTGTGTGTGCAACACTTATTTCTCTTCCCACATCTGTCCTTGGAGGAGAATAAAGTGACTTCTGAGACCAAATAAGGTGCTTTTTTTAAGTTTAAGAAACACAGGCGATCAAGATATAGAATGTAATGTTTGGTTTTTATTAATATTAAACTAAAAATTTATTTCATAAAAATATATTCAAACTTCATTAACAATATGTAAGGAAAGATTGTTTACAGAGGGATATCGTAATTTTCAAGAAAAATGGGAACTGCAATATTTTTGTTTCCGGAACTAAAATATAAAATATATGGCTAATATAAAAAAAAACTTTATATCGGTTACAAGGAATATAATCTTAAGAGACACTTGACATAAATCATAAAACAAACTACGACCAAATACGTTTCAAAACTTCGTGAAGACAAATTGTAACGAAATGGAAATTAACTTTTCAAAAACAACTAAGAGTTTTCATTAAATTTGTTGAAGATAACGCAGCTACTGCAAAATTTAGTTATATTTTGTCACATTTAATCGCAGGCAGATCGAGAAAACTTAGTAAGCGGGAAATTTATTAGTGAATGCTCAATTAAAGCGAGGAAGCATTATGACCAATACAAATTTTAAAAAATTTATAAACGCAAGAGTCGAAATACTGTACGGAGCATAGTTGCACGTGGCTTTGAGAAATCTGCATAATTCAACAATGTCAATATCTCAAGCCAATTAGGGGCTGTGGTAGACTAGCAGTAAAATTCATGAACACGTTGCCTTCGTTGTTGAATCACGGGTTCGAATTCTCATGAAACTGAACACTCGTCGTGTAGAGGGGTTGATGTACCTTAAATCTGATGAGGTTCAAAATCGTCTCGGCGTGTTTGGAGAGAGGGTGCAACTCATATGTCGTCCTCGTTTGCCTTCATTTTGCTTCAGAGTACGATGTTAATTGACAGTCACTAATTGTTTAGAAATTCGAAATATCCTTTAGTCACTCGTTTTTATTCCACAGATGCGATTTTAATTTAAAAATAAGTGGAAAACGGGTTTTAGAACTACCCGCAGTTAGAAATCATTCAAATGCGTAACACAACCACTGGAGTTTATATTGTGATATTTGTATACGTCACCATTGGAAAAGTTGGCTTGCCTTGCAACTGATGGTGCACTTTCTATGATTTGTGCTAATACCTAATATACCCATACTATTGTCACACTCTATAACTTCCTCTTTGTTTTAACCCCTTCTCTGTCGGCGTCGCATCTCATACGTTTGGCAATTTCGTGCCCGTATAGTCGGCGTCGCATGTCATGCGACGAAGGAAAAAATTGCATCACTGAAATTGAATTGGTCGCTACGCAGACGCCTCTGTGAATACTGCGATTATTTTTTGTATTTCCGAATATTTCTAAGAGTTGGCGCAACTAGTACTACTTTTTTCACAATTTTCCAAGCAAGATTTCTCGCTCGAACCAAAACAGAATATTTTTGTACTTTCTATAAATTCGCTCTCGTTAGTGTAATTTTTACACGTCAAAATTTTGCTTTTATGATGGATTCGGAGAGTGAGTCTGAGGACAGTGCATTTAATATTTCTAATTCGGAAGATGATAGCTCTGATTTATCAACTGATGATATTTTTTCTGAGTCTAGTGAACCTGAAGATGATGATATAAGCTCATCGAGGATGTGGGTAGAAGAGAAAACAGCGTGTCCTGCTACTCCTCGTTTTGATTTTACAGAAAACCCTGGAATATTAGTAAACTTTAGTGATGATAATTTGATTCAATATTTTGAGTATTTTTTCGATAGTTCTATGTTCCAGCTGATAGTGGAGGAAACTAATGTATATGCTGAACAATGCTTTCATTCCCAGAAATCTAAAATGCATTCAAAGCAGCGGGAATGGCGTGCAACTTGTAAGGAAGAGGTCAGAATTTTATTGTGTATTTGGATCATGCAGGGCATGGTAAAAAAGGAAGAACATTGTTTACTCCTTTCTTCCGAAATATTTTTACATAATTTTAATAGTTTTTTTATGTACATAGTTTTTGTGTTACTTTTATTTCTCAAATATTAACCTCAAAGCAATAACATAAATAAATATAGTATCGGAGTATATTTTCTTAAGCCTAAATCTTGATGCATTGCAGTGTAAACTGGAGATCAGTAGACGAGATATAATATATTGGACCACCCGTAAGTCTAGAAAAAACTGCTTTCTGACAAAAAAAATTGCATTTTTAAATTTAGACTAGAGTACATATTAAAGTTCAGCAATAAAAAAAAATGTTTTTGGAACGGAAATTCGAAAAAAAAAATCCGACAGAGAAGGGGTTAATCATACCGAGTGGACTTACAACAGGAGTTTTTTGGATGCATGGAAGTACTTCTTGTCATAAAATACTTTTCCTACGAAATATTGTTGATACTGATTACTTCGTGTTGGTGATAATTAATCTAAGTTTGTGTAAGAGAAATTTTAAGTTCATTTTTTCTCTCAAAAACTGAACATTATCGACGTTACTTTTAATTTTAGCATTACACCGCATTTAAAACCAAATTCATGTCAAGTACTAGTTTTAATGAATCTTATTTTGTAGTAGGAGAATACAGATTTGAAGCTGTCTATGGTTTCAGATATTTAGGCTGCGAACTGAGGACATAATCCCAGAGGGTGAGCAGAGTCGCTATTGGTAACAGGTGTTTTTATGGACTTATCTTATTTCATCAGTAGAAAAACAAAACTATGTACTTATTTTTACAAGTCGTTGATAAGGCCCTTTCTCACATGTGCTGCAGAAACTTGAACAAAGACCGAAAGAGTCAAGGAGGCTCTAGCTATATTTGAAAGAAGAGTCATTGGAAGTATTTTTGGAGGTTTAAAATGTGATAATATTTGGAGAAAAACCAATTTAGAAAATTAAATTTTAAAAAAAACAGATATTGTTAAATTCAGTGCAATACAAAGGTTAAAATGAGCAAGACAACTGATAAGTTTGGATGACAATCGAATCACGAAAAACATCTTTGCAGCTAGACCTTATGGTACTCGAAAAAGAGGCAATTGAAGACTCAGGTGGACTAGAAAAAGATCTAAAAACTATTATAGTCAGAAACTAGAGAAGTCAGGCCAAGAACAGGAAAGCCTGGAATGAAAACCTTAGGAAGGCTAAGGCCCTCCCTGGACCGTCGTGCCATTGAGGAAGAAAGGATACCATTGAATTTAGGCCTTCATCCCCCTTATTTAAAACAGAGATTACTAAGGCTGTAGTTAAAAAAAAAACTTAAAAGAAACATGCAAATAGCATGACAATTCTTATTTTTTAAGCACTATTTACGAGCAAGTATTGAGTTCCAAAGTTTTAAGAGAGTATCAGATATTTTTTTAAAAAGTAGTCCTCAAAATTGTAAATTATATTCGAGCACATAGACTTAATTATCATCAATTTGCTTCAATTCTGGCAGATTTAGAATGAAAATACACCAACCAGTCACATTATACGGAAGTTGAATGGCTAAAATTTTGAAAGGATTCTTCAAGTTGCTGGATGAAAGAATAATTTTCTTAAAAACAAAAAGTTACGAATGTGCTGAATTAAAAGATGAACAATAGAAAAAGAGGGGACCTGGAGATTTCTTAGATATTATAAATCATCTCAACTTAATCCTAAGCTTCAAGGCAAAAATCTTGTTACAGCGCTATTTGATAATGCAAACGCTTTCAAACAAAAATTTTTATATTGGCAAAAACAAATGGAAAAAGAAAATTTCTTTTACTTTGAAGGCTTCCAATATCTATTGATAAAATCACCTAAATTAAAAATTACAGAGTATGCTTAACAAATTAAATTGTTAGAAACGGACTTCAGTTGAAGGTTTCCTGATTTTAAAAGCTATAAATTACAATTTTTTTATTTTTACTTCACCTATTATCTATCGATATTGAAATTGTAAATGAAAATTTACAAATTGAGTTGATTTAAATCCAATGTGATTTTTGTTGAAGCAAAAATGTACGAAATTTGAAATTCCAGATTTTTATACATATTTATCTGTAGATCGCTTTCCTAAAACGCTCAGGTATCGTCCTCGTCACTTAATAAAGATTCAAAATTACGAAGTCCGTCGCCAAAAGCCCTTGTGTAGCTGAATAGTGTGATGTTAATATTCACTCACGGCTCAAATTTATAATTTTTAAATTCATAACTAAAACAATTTACTACTACCCGTATTTTAATTAGACGAGATGTATAGCTCAATTACACCTTGCAAATACGTCCAATGATCGAAAACTCAGTACTACAAAATATAAAACGACGATCGATGCGGTTTTTACGCGATACTTAGATAAATTTGAATCAAAAATTTTCCTTTCTTACTGTAGTTACCATACACCTATTTTATCTTTTTTAGAACAAATGAAATGATTGAAAGTACAAAAAGTCTAAGTATTGTTGAAATTAAGGATGACAATGCAAACAATTAAAATAATGTTAAAAATCAAGTACATTGAAATTTAAGTAAATACAAATACTATCCATAAATGATATGATTGCATATTAATTGTTATTTCAATTGAATTGTATTCATATTTTGTCATGAGCTTGTACAGCCCGTAATATATTTGAATAACAAAAAACATATAAACATGCATTTAGTTGTTCGGAGTGTCAAAAGATGTGAAAACCAGATTGATGTTGATAATTTTAATTCAAACATTATGAAATTTCAAAACTAAAATTTCTAAGTTTTCACTTCTATCGGCAGTCTAACTGCCAATTTTTTTTATTTTTTGTGATTTAAATAAACAAGATGTTCCTTGACTTTTTTTGTGATTCTTTATATACTGTTATAATTTTAGAATTACATATTAATTCTTTGTGATATTTACACTCTCTAATAAAACTGGCAAATAAAACAAAGAAACACTTTGTTTTCCTAAAACATCTACCACAGTATTAAAACTGGGATCCCGGTATTAAGATCTAAAAAATACCGAATACCGGTATCAAACTTTTGGTCCGATATTGCAATTCCTAATAAGCCAAGAAAAATAAAAGAATATAAACCATGTTTTAAAAACACTTAAGCCTAAAAATTGCACGTGTAAGCAAACAATAAACTATAAATCAATCAAACTAACGTGGAAAAATATTATACAAATGAAAATAGTAGCAACAAGTAGCAATTGAGAAGAGAAAACGTAAATTCAAGTACTTACCAAAAATTTTATACACATGAAATAAACAAGGAAATTGTGTTCTTGATGTTTAAATCGTAATGTACCACAGCACATTTAGGAATGACATGATTCTCAGATGACCTTGGCTGCTGGAGGGACTTTGGCAATCTTTATTCAAAGATTTACGCCTAAGTAGGCGATAAATATCTCACTTCAACAATCCTTCCAATGAAGTCTTTTATGGATAACAATAGGGCGTGTGGGGGAAGTTGTAAGACTAGACAGAAATTCCAACTCTAAAACGATGAAAGCGCACTCTTCTGGGAGGGGGAATGGGAGTTTCTAAAGGAAAGGCCAAGTACTTATGAGTACTGGTCTTAATAATCGGAGGTAAATAGTTCCTTCATAAAAGATAAATTATACGCCTTTTTTTCTTAATTTTCCAGACTTTGAAATAAACATTTTTTTTCATGCTATTATTTTTCCAAATTTGCATTTACTTTATCCCATTTTCTGATGATTATGTTCTGACAGCTGTCATGATGAAAGAAAATGACGTCACAGAATCATACAAGCCTCTTCTACAACAGTTGAGAGAGGAATTCTAAGTACAATGGGAACTCGAGATAGGACCCCCCCCCCTCTCTTTCGCCTTCTATTTTTGTTCTTGGAGGGTCCAGTTTACAACCAACTGAAGACTATTTATATGCCAACTGACCCCTCTTTTACTGCCCACCCCATGGCAGTTTTCATGT
This sequence comes from Trichonephila clavata, assembly GCA_019973975.1. Taxonomy (NCBI): domain Eukaryota; kingdom Metazoa; phylum Arthropoda; class Arachnida; order Araneae; family Nephilidae; genus Trichonephila; species Trichonephila clavata. Next base: position 8,227 of record BMAO01028993.1, on the reverse strand, counting down.
AATTGAAAACTGTGCCCGACATTCTAGTTATACAAAGAAACTGCTTTTTTTACGCTGTTTCGTTTCTGTTTTGAGGAACATCAATTTTTCATTTGAATTTTATAAAAATATAAGTTTTAGTTAAGGCAGAAACTTTTATATATATATTTCTGTGCATTCTAGACACATAATTAACAACAGCGGAGACCGACATAGTCACATTCTCTGCAGCAAATCAAGAGTAGCACCTCTGAAGATTTTAACCATTCCCAGGTTAGAGCTATCAGCGTGTCTTCTACTTTCCAAGCTAGTGAGAAAGGTTATAATTGCCTTAAAAATAAACCTCTAGTAATTCTGTTCTCAGATTCTACAATAGCGTTAAGCTGGATTAAGACACCACCTCACCTGCTTAAAACCTTTGTAGCCAACAGAGTTGCAAGGATACAAGAGTTGACCGAGAACTTTTCCAGGCAACATATTTCTTCTGAAAATAATCCTGCAGACCTCGTGTCCAGAGGTTTAAATGTTTCAGATTTACTTAACTCCTCTTTGTGGTGGAAGGGTCCTTATCCTTCTATTCTTACAAACGATAAAGTTTTGGAGAAAATTAATGACTGAAGTAAAAAAGGAATTTAAAAGCCCTCCATCCAAAAACTTATTTCTCTCCAGTGAATTTGATTTCTGTAACAATATACTTTCCATAACCAATAATTATTGTAAACTAATTCGTGTAATTAGTTTTATTTTCAGATTCCTGCTGAATGCTAGATCTTTAAAGGATGAACGAGTTTCGGGTCCTTTGACTCTTAAAGAGATCAATCAAGCCGAACTTTGGCTCATAAAATCAGTTCAAAAAGCAGAATTTAGTAATGAAATAAAAAATCTCCTGAGAGGTGAGCCAGTTCACCGTAGCAGTAAGTTAGCTTCATTAAACTGCTTTATTGATGAAAATAATATTATTAGAGTAGTTGGAAGACTAAAAAATTCACCTTTATCAAAAAATCAAAAATATCCTATTGTATTACCTAGTAAACATATTGTAACTTTAATGATCATAAAATATTTCCATGTAAAATACCTTCATGTTGGTTCAAATATCTTGCTATATCATTGTTCGTCAAAAATATTGGCCACTTAATGGCAGAAATCTGACACGACAAGTTGTACATAATTGTGTCATTTGTTTTAAAAACAAACCCATTTTATCCAATCAAATAATGGGTGATTTGCCCCCCCCCCCAAAGAAAGAGTTATATACTCCCTCATATACATTTAATAATTGTGGAGTTGATTTTTGTGGTCCACATTTATGGTTAAATTTAAAAATCAGCGTAAAGGAGTTCTTAATAAAGTATATGTTTCAATATTTGTATGCTTATCAACTAAAGCAATTCATTTGGATTTTGTCTCCGACCTTACTTCTAACGCTTTCATTGCTTGTTTAAAAAGATTTTTCGGAAGAAGAGGCAAGAGTTCTAAGATATTTTCTGATAATGGGAAGACATTTGTAGGGGCAAATGTTGAATTAAAAAAATTGCATGATCTAGTTAAAGCTCCTGATGAAGCATTAATCAGTTATTTTAATTACGAACACATAGATTGGCATTTCATTCCTCCAAGGTCTCCAAATTTTGGTGGTTTATGGGAATCGGGTGTTAAGTCCTTTAAAACTCGCTTAAAACGTGTAGCAGGAAATTCGAACTTGACTCTAGAAGAGTTTATTACTTTACTTGCCGAGATTGAAACTACTTTAAATTCCAGACCCCTAACACCACTTTCATCCGATTTTGATGATTTTGAAACTTTGTCACCTGGTCACTTTTTAATTGGTCGACCTGTTACGGCTATTGTAGAGCCCCAATTAATTAATGTTAAAGAAAATAGATTAACCACATGGCAAAGAGTTAATTGGCTATCCCAGCAGATCTGTAAAGTTTGGAAAAGAAATTATTTAAATAATTTACAAGAAAGGAGCAAATGGAGATTCAGTAAAAATAATGTTGAAATAGGTGCTCTCGTCTTGATTAAGAATGAATCACTTCCTGGTACCCAATGGCTTACTGGTAGAATTTTAGAAGTTTTTTATGGTAATGACAACAAAATAAGGGTTGTTAATCTTAAACTCCCAGATGGAAAAATAATTAAATGGAATGTCAGATATCTGTATCTTGCCTATCGAATGAAAATGTGTATTTATAATTATAATTTTGTCATTTATATATTGCTCCCATTATTGTTTGCATTTATATTTGATTTGCCCAACTGATAAATGTGTTATCTATTCCTATTATTTTGCGCTATGTTATATATATATTTTTTAAACTTAGTTATTCCTTCATGTTGTGTAAATTTGTATGTAAATTTGAGTGAACTTGCCTGCATATTAATTTTTTGTAACTGTTTTCCATGCAAAAATTCTCTTGTATACATGTAAATGTTGAAATAAGTATTTCAATGGGGGCCGGGATGTTGGTACCTTGTACACTTCCGCTATTGTCGCTTGTCGCGCCCCCTACAACTTATCACTTCTACGACTTCACTCATACCGAGCGGACGTACCATCCCAGTCGTACGAAAGTGTCTCTTTTCATATTAAGTGCCTCTTTGTCTACTGTTACTTTAATTCTGAAATTCATTATTACATGTTATTACTATTTACCTATGTTAATTTTAATAAATCTTTGTTTGTGTTTTGGATTAAAGTTTTCTTTCTCTCATTTGAGTTCTATCGACGTTATGTTTTTATTGCCGGCATCCCGCCGCCTTTTGGCCAACCGCCCCCTATTTTCATCCCAAATCCCTTCTCTGAAGCATCACTAAATCCATAAAGAATTATGCTTTGTAGATTTTCTGAAAGTACAAATCTTGGAATTCTGAGTTCTTCCAAAACAGGTAAGGATTGCACAAAAGAAACCCACTCTGAGGCAACAGGAACCGGTAGCTTTTCCTGCCACTCTAATTTTAAAAGCCATAATTGCTGCATAAAAAATTTGGCCTTGCTGATCACAGGTCCTAGGAGACCAAGTGGGTCAAATATATACGTGCGATCTGGGAGAGCACATCTGTCTTTGTAAAGATATTACTGGTCCAGGGAGAAACTTTGAAGCAAAAGGTGTCAGAAGAACTATTCCACAACACTCCCAAGGTTTTCGTCATATTTTCCTCAGAGGATTCATCGAAGTGTAAATCGGGAAAATCATTTGTGGAATGTGAAAAACACCATTTGTGAAGAGACATTCCAGCGTTTTTAAAGAGCTGAGTGAGTTCAGTCTTTAATGTGTGTGATTCCAGTTCATTCAAACTGGAGCACCCACTTAAGATGTCATCCAAATAAACGTCTTGTAGAACGATGTCAGCTGCTCTGGGAAAGTTTTCCCTTTCATCAAGTGAAAGTTGCTTTAACACTCTTGTGGAAAGGTAACATGCAGGTGTAGTTCCATAAGTTACAGTTTTTAATTTAAAAATTTGAACAGGTTCATTCAGACGTTTTTTCCAAAGAATTTTTTGAAAATGTCTCCGACGGGGATGAATCTCTATTTGCCTAAACATATGACTAATGTCACAGCTGAAAAAATAGGCATGCTTTCTGGCACGGAGCATTATAGAAAAGAGATCCTCTTGAATAACGCCGCCTTTACACAACACATCGTTAAGAGAAATATCAAGGTTAGTTTTTTGCGAGCCGTTAAAAACTACTCTTAAGAGAAGAGTGCAATTTCCGACTCTTAGCACGCCGTGATGAGGAAGAAAGAATCCTTCTTCTGATGTTATCTCTTCCATGTGATCTAAACTGAGATATTCGTCAATGAATTGCGTGTAAAGATTCTTTAATTTAGGATTGCGGTCTAGGCGTTTCCATAATTGATCAAGGCGTTTTGAAGCAATGGATCTGGAATCCCCTAAATTAACATTTTCCTGGATATTTTCCTTGAATGGTAGAGAAACAGAATATCTGCCACAAGGTTTTCTAAAGTGAGTTCTTTCAAAGTGATCTTCACAATAAGAAAGCTCATCACTAATAATAGGTTGCTCTTCAGAAATATTTTCTGTTTCCCAGAAAGAGCGTAAAGTTTTATCTAAAGTGTTCCAACCTTTAGAAAGAAAACAATGTTTAAAATAACACGGTTCGTCAATGTACGATCCCGTGACAACAAATCCAAATTTAGATTCAACTAATCTAAAATTACTATTTGAAACTCGAATTTGTTGAGGTCCAAATATGTCGAAGAAGTGTTCACTCCCAATCAAGCAAGAAATTTCAGATGGCTGATTAAAATCTTCATCTGCAAGAATACATCCTTGGGGAATGACCAAATCTGAAATATTTATTTTTTTGTTGGATGTACTTTTATTATTTCTGGTGTGAGAAACACATTGACGTCTAAATTAAATGTTTCATCTAAATTAGAAACAGACGCTTTTGCCATGTAATTTATTTTTGCTAAGGAATTATTCAAACCTTGTACTGTCCAATTTGTTTTTATTTTATTCAATCCCACGTACTCGGCTACCCGAAGAGTAAGAAAACTGTTCTCGGAAGCAGAATCGAAAAACGCATCCGACTTTCAGTTTCCCAAGTGGCCCGTAAACAAAGATCATTGCAGTTGGAAGCAATCCTTTTTCAGACCCCCTTCAACACCCTTTTTCTTTGCGGCTAAGATTATTGCCCAGGTGGAGGGTTCAAAGGTCACTACTCCGGAGGAAGGTTCAAAGGTCACTTCGCTCCCCACAGTGGTAACCGCTGTCTTTTTAGAGTGGGGTAATTTCGTTTCACACAATAAAATGTTATGCATTGCATTCACATTATTATCTCTACAATAAACACAGCTATATGAACTTGAACAGTTATTTAAATGATTAGATGATAGGCATCGTACACACAAATGCGATTATTTTTTACAAATTCTTTTCTTTGTTGAATAGAAAGATTTTTAAATTTGATACATTTATACAAAGGATGAGAGGAATTACATTCAGGAATTAAACACATTTTATTTTTTTCATGCTTTGAAAGAAAAGTTTGACCTGGTGGAAATTTTCCCATTTGCAAAGTAAGCATTTTTACAACTTATTGGGTTACTTTTTGTACCGGAATCTGCTTTACGAACAGATTCTAATTGGATGCATCTAGTTTCCAAAAAATTAGAAGAAATCTTGCAAACTAGGCACTTCTGTTGTTTTTAAATTTAGTTGAAATAGTCTTTACGATTCCTTATCGATTTTAGAGTTCAACATATGCAATAAAATAGCTTCGGAAAGAACATTGGAATCCATTTTTGGGTTTTTTAAGGAGCGCAGATGACTTTGCACTGTATCAATTAGAAATCGTAATTGGGCAGGATTCTCACTTTGGATTTTAGGCACCGAAAGTATTTCGGATTAGTGGATATCCACAAGTTCTCTTTTATTTTCATAACGATTTCCTAAAGCATTCATAAGTGATTCAAATGAATCTTGATCACTTTGGATAAGCGAAGCATCATTCTTCAGCGCACTTTTTAAGTAACATAATTTTTGAGTATCATTTAAAGATGAATTGTTCCCAATTACATTCATAAATTGGTTTTTGAACAACTCAAACTCTTGGAATTTCCCACTGAACGTAGGCAAAGGTAAATCCGGTAATTTTATATTGTTTTTAGTTATTTGATTATCATCTTTAGCATTTTCTTTTTTAAATTGAGATAAAATTATCTGAAGGCTTACCTCCAGTTGTTGAGCTTCTTCGAGATCAATTGTGATTTCCAAAGCATCTTTGAGATCCACTTGTTCGGGTAAATCACAGTAAGATTGCTTCAGTTCATTGATTTCCCTTATTTCCTTGACGGTACTTAATCTATTATTCAGATTAATAAGATCCGCATTTTCATCATTTGATAGTTGGAAAGTATTTAGGAAATTTGAACACCTAACAATTTTACTTTTATCAGTGCCTCGTTGTCTATTAAGAGAAGTAAGCGACATTTTTTGAATGCTGTCGCTCCGTTTAAGACGGACCAATAAAAATAGGGGGCGGTAGGCCTAAATGCGGCGGGATGCCGGCAATAAAAAATAACGTCGATAGAACTCAAATGTGAGAAAAAACTTTAATCCAAAACAAACAAAGATTTATTAAAATTAACATAGGTAAATAGTAATAACAATGCAATAATGAATTTCAGAATTAAAGTAACAGTAGACAAAGAGGCACTTAATATGAAAAGAGACTTTCGTACGACTGGGATGGTACGTCCGCTCGGTATGAGTGAAGTCGTAGAAGTGATAAATTGTAGGGGGCGCGACAAGTGACAATAGCGGAAGTGTACAAGGTACCAACACATTCAAAACAATTTTCTGTGATATTCTTCAATATTAAATTGCATCAAAATCCTTTTTTTAAACAGTTTAATGACAAGAGAAATTTATAAGAATAATGGAATGAATAGTGTAATGTGATTTAAATTATTTTCTTTCCTGAAATATTTCAGGTCAGTTCTTTATTTCCGATTCAGTTCAATAATTTTATTTAAAAACGTTTTAAGACATGCAACAAAAAAAATCTTATATAAATTTAATAAAGTATATTGGCGTAACTACCAATGGGCTAGGTGGTGCCATGCACAGGGGCCCTTGAGCTCAGGGGACCCTCACGCCTTGACCACCAAGCAAGTCGAACTTGCGATAATTTCTCCCATAATTGAGGTATAAATATAAAAGATTGTTACATTGCTGTAATCATGGCAACTTCGTTGAAAGTAATTTCAAACTTGTAAGGAATTCCCCAAATTCTTTCCTTTGTTTGTATAGTGTTGCGAATTTTACTTATTAAAAATGAAAAAATTATTTTTCAATTTTTTCATTTTTCTAATCTTTAGTTGAAAATAAACATCGTTCCATGAAATATCTTGCATACATCTAAAAAAACTACACAGGAAGCCATTTCTTCTTGGTCATTTTATTTTTTATAACAATGTGATTAATAAGCTATTTTCCTGTTTCAATGTTTCGCAATCTGGATGTAATTTTGACCCCCCCCCCCTCTGTTTTTTGATGCGTTTTATTTTAAATATTATAATAATTTTGTATTATATTTTCTTGTTTGTGCATATTCTTTTTATCATTTCCTGTCTATCACATGTCAAATCGAACCTGGGTAATCACTAAATTCACAAGGAAAGTCATATGCATACATGCAAGTAATTTGTAGCTTTGATTTCCAATGCTCTGCAGAGCTTGACACAGGGCTGGTGTGAATCAGCTTTGTATATATAAAATACTCTAATATATTTTAAATTAATAAAACTCCACCAATATTCTCTTTTTTTTTGCACCAAAACCTTTGGATACCTAGCTACGCCACTGATAAAGTATATTGACTATTGGGTTTGGGACCCACACAATTTTTTGGAAGAACAGTTTTAGTGTTGGAATTTCTATATAAATTCGGTTACAAAAAAAGGAACGAGTCTTGCAGAAGTCGCATATGATGTGTAACATCCGACATGTTATCCTGGTAAATACACAATAGTAACCCAGATCCTGAAAAAAAAAAATGAATCGGGTATGATTGGAAATAATTTTCTATCTAATAATTTTATCTTTAATGAAAATTTTATTTAATTAACACAAAGAATCATGTAATTTTTTTATCAAAAATAAATATTCTTGTTCAATTTGGGGAGACACACACAAATAGACTCATGATGACTAAAATACGACACATATATACTTGAGATTTCAAAGTATTTAATAACCTTTAAAAAACAACGTCAATAACAGTACTATTGTTAGTTGTCGATATATTTCGGTTTGTGTTCATTTCGAGCTTGAGCTCATTCAAAAAGCTATGAGCGGACAATCGTAAGGTTACATGACTGACAAACAGATTCGGTTAAGCAGTAATTGGTTGGTCGTTGATGTTTCCGAGAAATGTGTGTTCGTTGCACACAAAAAAATCCCTGCTGCGATGTGTTGAATTTTGTGCAATTCTTTTCTGCTGTACTCCTCCAGTTTAACTTTTTATCTCTTGTTTCTTTTGTCGAAAACCTCGCATACATTCTGCTCTAGATTTACCCGTCTCGGCAAATCACAAAATCGTTTTAAAGCTATTTTATTCCAGATTTTAATTTCAATTAACTTTTTCACCAATCATACTAAATATTTCTTATTTATCACACTAATGTTATATTTTTAATATCACAAACAGAAACCAGCAATATACTTTATAAAAAACAACAAAAAGAATTTAAAATCAGCATTTAAAACAGTG